>JASDQU010815564.1:0-25280 GCA_032191745.1 Picea mariana
TCTTCCTGATCATGGCTTCTGGGAGGATAACGCTCTAGAAGGATACCATGCCAAGGGACAAAAATCGGTCATGGCCTCCAGGAGGTCTTCGCTGAATGGAAGATAATCACTCTGGAAGGACCACATGTCGAGGGTCGCGATAGGAGTAAGGATATCAAGCTCCAATAATCCTACCGAAGAAATCACCATGTCGACTACCAGATCCAAATCATAGGAATTTGAAAGCATGGGAGACGATGGAAAATCAACACCAGGAGGGGAGATAGAGCGTATATCTTCCCAAATTTCTTCACAGGGGGGAAGAAAATAGGATCGGTGATGGTTATTATCCCAAGGTAACTTGTCAATGCAAAGCATCTCTGGAATAGATTCATCTAAAGGAAAATTTGGGGAAATGTAGTCGATCACAGACGACAAGGAACTCAACCGTGATTGCATCAAGGAAATGTCAGGTGCCAATAGATGTTGGTCATTCGATGAGGGAGAAGAATATTGGGTAGAAACATATGATGTTTTGGATGGACTAAGTGGCACAGTGTCACCTAGTGCATTGAATTCCAATGGACAAGGTACAATCCAAGAGTCAGATGATTCCAAAGATTGATAAGCCACGGTCGAAATCATATCGACAGTGGTAATATGATGTGTAGTTGGTGGAAGTGGTGTAGGGAAGGTACCCATGAGGCTAGAATCTTTCAGTAAGACAACACCAACGCTTTCATACGTGATCTTGTGGTCTCCCAAGAAAGGAATATTGTTGGTAGCGGGAGCGCGAGCATCGATCATGCAGAAATCCAACTGATCAACAGTGACAATTTTGCCCCGATGAGGAAATTGGACACATCAAAAAATGAACGAGGCAACGACAGTCATAGCATAAAAACAAATTCTTCCAAGTAACAAGTTGTAATCGAGGGGAGCATCGACCACCTCGACATCAACAGTAACGATTTTTCCACCCAATTGGATGGGCAGGGTCTATAAAAGCCCATGGGGATGAAAACCTCGCCCATCAAAGGCACGTAACATCATTGGGGATTTGTTGAGTGATGGTGATTTTAAACCTTTCCAACACACCAAAGACATGACACAAGTTGAGGCTCCCTCATCCAGAATAGTTCAGTGGATTTGTTGATTATGAACAACAACATCAACTTGGAAAGAAAGTTGGTGGGAGAGTCAAAACGCATAATTGTCCAGGTTAAACATGATATAGTTGGATGACTCAGGATCAATAGCACCAAGAGCGGATAAGAGCGTTCTACGTTGATTGGGGTAGTGCTGTAGAACTTCTAACACAGACATAGTGCACAGTGTTTGAGCCAAATATTTAACAATGTTGTAGTTCTGGGCAGCATGTGAACCAGGATTAAAGGTGGTTTTGCAGATAGTTCTCTTAGGAGGGTGTAAGATAGAGTCAAATGTGGGTTTCTCAATATGGAGTGGTCCAGATGGAGGATTAACCAATGGAAGACTAATGGAGGATGATGATGGATCCGGTAAAGTACCGGTACCGTTAGTGTCTTTTCTTTTGTCAGGGTTACCCAATGTGTCGTATGTCTTAGAGCGACTCGTCAAATTGATCCCATTAAACATATAAATATGTGCACTCGACGAGGCCTCATCATTAGGATTGCTAGAACTGCCCCTAGGAGAGGGGGTTTGAGCAACCATGGATTGCTACTGTGGAAAAGGTTGAGTAAGCACAGTGGGTTGTGACTTCCCTTGGAAAATTTTGGTCACTTTATTGCGAAGTGGACAATCTCAAGTGTAGTGATAGTCACCACAAATGATACATGAGAATTTCAGTTTTCGTTGTGGTTTCTTTTCAGTAGCAGGTGTTTGATTTTTGGGTTGTTCATTATTTTTTTATTTATTTATTCTTTGTCTTCTTCTTACCTCTGGATTGTTGTGAAGGGGCAGATTGAACTACATTCACCTCAAAGATCTGATTTTGGGGGGAGGTAGAGGAGGGTGTAGTTGATTTGGAAAAATATTGAGTGTTGACAGAACTCATAACATCATCCTCATGAGATGAGGATGATGGATTAGAAGGATCGGTATTAGCATGAGCAACATTCGGAAGCAAATCATACAAAGTACCAGACTGGGAATAAACCAAATATAAGTACTAAGCCTGAGTGATGGCTTGTTCCTCTGTGACAGCACCACCCATAGCGACATCGCGAACGATTGGGGGTAACAGTGATTTAGTAAACCATTCTACCAATAGTATGTCGAGAATGACTGCCTTGATCATCCTTCATCGTTGCCTCCACTCATGAATATGGTCAGAGATATGCACGGAGTTAGTTTGACAAAGGGAGGTCAAGAGTTTAGTACCCGTCTTGTAGCAAATAGGCAGTTGAAAGTGCATGAGGAAAGACATGGAAAGGGAATTGAAATCATGAAAAGAAGCACGTGGTAGTTCAATATACCACTTTTCTGTTGAATCGGTAAGTGTTCGATGGAAAAGATGCAAACGTATAGAATCATCCATGAGAGAGTTTGATGAACACAAAAAATGGAAATTCATCACATGGTTGTTCAGATATTCACTAGAGTTTCCGTCAAATTTCGGAATATCAAAAGGAAGTTTAGCGGAAATGACTAGCCAAACCAGTGAATGAGAAATAGGATCATTAGTTAACTGAGACAAGTCTGGGAGATGCAGAGTCTCAAGGAAAGGTAGCTATCGGTTAATTTGCAAATGATATTGGTGTGGCATAGGAACACCAATAGGAACATATACTGGGTTAGGTATATAGTTGTAACTAGTAGGTCCTCCTACATATGGTTGTTGCTGGCCAGGATAAGAAGGATTTGATGGTGCATGAGAAACATTGGCATAACCCGGTGGGTTCTGAACATTATAGGCTAGGTGATTTATTTGCCCATGAGGAGGATAAACATTTTTCCCTTAAGAATGGTAAGGAGTAGATCCTGGAGGTAGATACACATAAGGCCCATGAGGAGGATAAGACTATGGTCCCGAAGAACTCCAGGTGGTGTTTAGGATGCTGCCTGGACAAGATTGCCCATAAGATGTTCCAGAAGGGACATGATTGGATACTCCTCCTAGTGGGTTATTATACAAGTGCCCCCCAACGTGGGGTTGGGTAAAAATGCCTCCTGAAGATACTCCCCAAGATTGTGAAGGGTTTCCAGCAAATGAGGGTTGCCCCCCTGCCAGCGATGGATTTACGACCAGGGTGTGACTGGCAAATGGAGGTTTTCCTCCAGGAGGAGCATGAAAAGTGGGTTGTCCCCCGGGAGGGGTAGGCCCGCAATGGAAAGGTAGTCCTCCAGGAGGAAAAGGTTCATTGGATGGTGGTTTCCCTCCAGCCGGTTGTGTTTGGCTAGCAGGGGTTTGCGTTCTCAGGTGAGAAGATGTCCCAGCAGGATCATGTGGAACATGTGGAGCTGTAGAGTAAAATCTTGTAGAAACGGAGGTAGAGATTGAAGTGATTTGGGGATGAGTAGAGGTGATGAGTCCAACATTAGGATGGACTTGTGCTAGTGTAGCAGTAGGGTGAACAACCTGATCGACTGGGTGATTCATGGTTTGACCGGATGGTCCTGTTTCACTAGGAGGGTCATGAGGTTGAAAGGGTTGTCGAAAGGATTCGAAATGTTCATAGAGATCGCATCCCGATGAAGTCCTCCATATAGAACAAGCAGGTGTGGTATCGGTTTCTACTGCGGTGCTAGGATGAACATGAGTCCTATACTCATTACCAAAGATTGGTTCTACGAATCCCATATATGTTTCAGTAAAGATCCTCTCCGGTAATCGTGGGATCTCTTCATCTATGACGTTCCCAAGGGAGTCTAAATGAACCAAAAGTGGTTTGAGAGGGGTTACCGACACAGATGTAGTGGAATTTTCAACTGTGACCAAAGCACCTTCTAAGTTATCTAACGGAGGAGCAATAGCACTTCCAGTGTCAGATTGATTTTCTACCTCTCTACGGTAGTTGTATTCTGGAGGGTTAGGACGTAAGGGTTGATAGCCTTCCAGAGGAAGCCCTTGCATCCTACATGATCGACAAAGACCTTTATCATCTACGAGCTCAATTTTGGAAAAAAACATGTCACACTGAAAATCTAGGGCCGACTATCAAAAAGAAATAACATGTGCTAATAAAATCTAGGAATCAACCAAGCAGAAAAAACTTCTCTCGATGATCGTACTAGTTGGTGATGAAATCCAACGTTGCGTGATCAAGTCAAGAAGGGGCTAGGATATGATGGAACAGTTACAATGGTGACCTGCTTAATGAACTTTCACCTTGGTGCAAGCTTCCACGCAGTAATTGTGGATTTACCCTCCAAGGAGCCTGAGTGAGTTTGACCAATGTCTGTTCTAGGTACAGTGAGACTTCCCTTCATCGTCACCTTGTGTAAGTACCTAAATATTATGGCAACTAAAGACACCAATTCGCAGTGAGTCCCTGGGCGAGTACAGTCGACAGTTCGATCTGAAACGTATGGGCAGGATAACAAGTCTAAAATCGACCTAAGAGGCTCCCACACATAATCGTGGGTATACCTCCAAGTGACCCCCAATATATGATTCAACCACTACAAACAATTAAACCATAGAGGGATAATCTTCGTAATTCACCCAAATGCGACCTCGTGTGTAACCCCTGTGTGAGAGGGGGATTCTAGCAAAATTATACGACAATTGGATTTTACTCTCCCTAGCTCATGATGCTAACATTTGTTTTGAAAACTTTGGAGAGTTGTACTCACAGCCTAATCCAAAGTGCTAACCCTAGTCTATTGTTGGTGGAAGATCCTAAAAACGAAAATGTTCTAGATAATTTTTAATTAGCATTCATTTTACAGCTGTTCTTTACTCAAAGGGTGCACGAAAGTGAAACTCATGGAATGAAGACTCAATTCTCAAAAAGATGCATAAAATATGATAAGCAATCGTTCCTTTTCAATGAACACCTATTTAAGGGAAAGAGAAGGAGTCGTTTTAACTTTCAAACACTAATATGAAACGTCCTCAAATCAATTGGTTCTCAATCGAATCCAATGCAATGCTAAAACCTTTTCAAAAATGCCTTCTAATATGCAAACTAATCACTAAAATTTATTGTTTGTCATTTGTATGTGAATGATGATTAATTCAATGCAAAGACTTCTCCTGCTAACTACCCTTTCAGATCAAGGAGATTCGGACAAGTATGAGTAGATTTCACATAAACAACACACCCTTTTTCGATCAAACAAGAGAAAGAAAATAAAAAACAAAAAAGGAAGGAGAAAGAGATTAGATAGGATGACCTCAAAAAAACTGAATGAGAAGACTCACAGACTTCTAATGTCCTTCACCAGATTTTTCGCTCAGTCAGACAAGAGAGAAAAAGGCAATGGATTGATTCCAAGTTCTCAACAGGATTAAAAACTCAAAATAAGGGAGAGGGTCACAAAATATGAACAAAAAAGTGCCTACTTCTCAGAAATAAGAGGGTCAAATGTCATTAGGAAGATGTAATGAAGCATCAAGAAGCTGGACAAGGGAAAAAAAGAGAGACTGAGTTGCAGAAAACACAATTATGGAAGGTATTTTTTCCAAGGAGAGGCTGGCACTCTGGTGTAAGGGCCACCAGAGCATTATAAATCTCTTTTTAAGGCCTACAGGGAGTGTTGGTGCTGGGCTAACATGGGCACAGGGGCACCAGGCTCAAAAAACTCAGAAAATGTCAAAAAAAAACAAAAACTCAATCAATTTTTTGTCAATCAAGATGCATGTGATGGATTGAGGATTGAATCAGCAAGTGCAATCATACATATGGAGTGAACAAGGTATGAAAACAACAAAAGGGTAAGACAAGGTCTATGAGGAAGACCAAAACTGAAAAGTTTCGATTCCTCCACAACGGAGTCACCAATTTCTGTTAAAGGAAAATCTTCCCGCGGACAAGTAGATCTCCTCAAAGAGCTAGACTCTTAACTCTAAGATAGAAAGTGCTTATCATGGTCACTGACTTCCTTTTAGGTCTACACAAACTAATGAATGAAGAGGAAGGAGGAAAGACGTACCTTTTACCGGTGTTTTTCCCAACATGCTCCGAGTTGAACTCCAATCTTGAGCTCCTCGATAAGCCCTGTAGACAAACAAAGTACAACCACTTCCTATTCTATCGAGATTTGTTTGAAGCAGACCTATATCGAGGACAAAATGTTACTTATAGCCATAGATGGAATGTAGCAGTTTCATCAAGTTCTCCTTGCCTAAACCTTGCTCAAAAGCTCCATGATCGAAATGACGATAGATTCGCTGATTAGCCTCCACTTCACTATGTGTTTCCTATGAGATCATAGGTTTCATGCTTCTCATCCCTTCTCCAAATATCACTTATGAGATCATAAGTTTGGTATCATTCTCCATCCAGGTCCCCCTTTCACCATGAGAAAGCCTGCTTATATAGACTTGGAGAAGCCCAACTACTTGAGATATCTTTAGAGTAAGTTGAGGATTTTCCTCCTTTAGTTATGGATCTGTCGTATGATCATGGCTTGGCCAAGGATTCGAATCCAACTACCTTCAAATATTGAGAGGATCTTCCCCTCGTTCTTCTCAACAAACCAACTGTTTCCCAGAATAGGTAGCGCTCTGTTAAAAGGGATGTCAGAGTGTTATAGCACTCCATGGCAATGTATAGGGGGCACCAACACCCCTAAGAGTAGTAGTTCTCCATAAAAAAGGCAGACAAGCATTATAGCACTCCCAGATAGTCTCTAGGGGGGTGCCAACACTCCTAAGAGAGGTATGGGGGAGCGTTCTCTTCTGAAACTCAATTTTTAATGGTCCCTTGAAATGTTAAGAGATTCATAACCTTTTTAACCCATTCCTCTTCTTCCAAATCAAACTTTTGAGGTGTTTCAAGTGTCCTCTTGATGTCGTTATAGGTACGACATACGCATTATGGAAGTATGCTTTTTCTGACACTTACGACACTCGTGAGCAAAATGTGACACTTGCAACACTTGTAATGATGACACTTGCGACACTATCGAAGTGAGTAATTTCGATGTGTGACAACAAGAAATGGAGGAAATATTAAGAAAAGAATTCATAGTCACAATAGAGGTACATACAACACATGAAACCCTACATATATTGACAGAGGCATGGAGGAATGCAACAGAACAAGCCTAAGTGGCTTGGAACGAGCCATAGGTGAGTGTTGGGGGCCTGTTGAAAAGGCAGTTTTTGGGTGTAATTTTGAGAAAAGCACTAATTATGGAGAAGAAGCATATATAGGAGAAGAGTACCCAACAAAGGCATGCAAATGAAACAAAATTGGAAATAGTATCAAGAATATCAAGAAAGAAAAGGAAGCAAGGGACAAGAAAGCATAAAAGAAGGAAAAAACCAACCAAGCAGAGAGTGGTAACAAAATCACGATGAGTTTTCACTAATGGAGCATGAGTTGTAACCAACTCATGATGAGTTTTCATCAACCAATCATGAGTTGTAACCAACTCACGATGAGTTGTCCTAAAGATGTAACCTGAGCCTTCATGTATAAATATATAAGGGGCTGGGAAAAATAGAGAACTGGTGATTGTAAAAGAATGGTAGATGGGATGGGACGTGATAATAAAGCATGTATTGTAGAACATAGCGCAAGATAGAAGATAATCTAATAAAGAATTAAACCTTTTGTGGACATAGCTCAAAATTGGGTGAACCACGTTAAATATGTGTGTTAAGTCTGTTTTAGTTGTGTATGTGGATGTTAAATCAGATATGTTGTGTGTGTGCATGACTAACTTTACTTGTATTGATATTATAATATTGTTCATTAACCATGAATGGAAGAATAACCATTCTATAATATGAATCTTGATATAATTGCATGGCTGGAGTAATAATATTAAAGTAGGTAATGCATCTAGCACATACGATCATCTCGTAGTCATGAATATATTGATGTCCTCCCATTCCCTCATAGCTACAGAATCTCGGTTCCTACTATACCCATAACGATACCTCAGGTGAGACTTCACCTACTTGTGGGTGATGTTAAAAGGGACAGTGTTTGTAGGGTTTGGTTGTCTAAGTCACTTGAACCTAGGGTCTTACAATTGCGTGCCAACAACCACCATGGTATGAGAGGATGTCACATCATCCCCCATTACTCATGCATATGGGGCTAGTCACATATGTAATTTCAAGAATATTCTAGAAGGTTAAAAACCCTATCACAATTAAGGGTTGAGTAAGTCAAAAATCTATTCCTAGATGGCTATCAGTGGATGTTAAATACCAAGCCACTAGGAGGGGAAGGGGTTACATTCTATGTTATTGTATTTTGTTCCATAGCAGAGCATAACAACTGAGAGTGGGAAATTAGAGAGAATAATAGAGGGAGTTGATGTTCTGTAGCAGTCTAACATGCCATAGGTCTCAGGTAGCTCCATAGAGAGTGCCTTATCCTTTGTACTTTCATTATTTCCATACCAGAGAAAAGAGAGAAAAGCATCCTCACCTTGTAGCTAGGCTTTCTCCCGTAAGAGTTTCCCAGAGAAACTCTTTGTGTTATTTTGTGAATGGCATGTGATTATATTTTATTTTTCTCTATTTTCCACATTTTATCTATTTCACGCATAAGCATAAAATCAGTAACTAAATATTCTACAATCTAAAGGAATTTAAAATTCATGGTATAGATTTCAATTTTGATCATCAAATCCATTGTGACAAACTATTCTAGTGGAATATCCATGATAGTTTACATATAATATTGGTATTAGAGATGATTTTATTGGTGTATTTTGTGGAAAGTTGTAGGATCCAGGAATTGACTTAAAGAAAAGTCGTAGAAACTCTAGCCATTATAGACAATTGTATTCATAAGTAACCTTGAGATCCAACAAAAGAGATATTTGAGAGGTTGGAAGAAGAAGTCACCGGCATCGGTCTCAATATGAACCTCTTCATGGTGGTTATAGAAATAAAGATTGACCATTTGGAGATGAGGGAGGCTCTAACTTATAGATCATATTGGAGGGGAAATCAGAATATCAAGAAGACCTAGGAAAGGAGTCATTAAAAGAACTCGATAAAGAGCAGTCGAGTTTGAGTATCCTTAACCCTTCATAGTCCCTATTCAAGATGGAATAAAAAGTGGACATAAATCCATACCAATGTGAGATCAATACATTAAAAGTGAATCATTGGTTGCAACAACTAGAATTTTATTTTAGAGTTCACCACATAGATGAAGAGAAAAAGATTTCATTTTCTAGATTGAATTTAGAAGGCCATGCCTTAACCTGGTGGGAAAGTCACTCATAGACCCTTAGGCTGGAGGGTGATCCACTAATAAGTAAGTGGGGGTATTTCAAAACCCTAAGTCTCAATTCTATCCTATTGGGTATGTAGAGGACCAATGGATCCCTTGGCATTACTTCAAATAGAGGCAGGGACAAAGTGCACAATAGTACACCACTGAGTTTAGAAAGATGGCCATCATGTTGGGCATATCTCCCAAGAAAATAGATGTACTTCTCAAGTGTATTGGGGGTTTACATAGTCATCTATGAAATCAAGTGATGCTCTTCAAGACAAGGACAATGGATGAGACATGTGTATAGGTAAATTAGTTGGAAAACATAGGCCAAACGAAAGGCCATCCAAGTGGTTCCAAGAAGAAAGATCCCCGAGAATATTCCAAGGAGGGGAAGAAGAAGTGGAAAGGGGGTAAATATAAGAAGACAAAAACCACTACACATTAGTGAAAATATCCCAACAAACATTGCAATCATTGCAACATTGATGGCCACACTGAGGAAAAATGTCGAAAACTGCATCAAGAGCTAAACCTGAAGAATCGAAAGAAGGATGAAAAGAAAAACAACATTTTAGCCATAGATATGAGAAATCACATTGAAATTAGCTCTAATGTGGATGAAAATATTTTCTACACATCTATGCATAAGGAGTTTAATTTGAGTATCCTTCATCACAAAGAAGAGAAGGATATGACCAAGCTCTTCCACATCAATATTTAGGTCAATAAGACCAAGATAGATGCTATGTTCGACTCTAGTTCACATGATAATATCTTAATAGAGGATCTATTCAACAAGATTGGATAGGAGGTTCCTGATAATCCTAACCCCTATTCATTGGGTTGGGTAAATAAGGATGCATAGATCATGGTAACAAAGAAGTGCAAGATTTAATTTGTTGTAAGTGTTGATTTTATAGATGAAGTAGAATTGGATGTAGCACCACTGGATGTATGTGCAGTAGTGTTTGGAATACCATACATGTATATGAGGGATGTTGTATTCATACAAAGATCAAATCAATACAACATAATCAAGGATGAGAAACCCAAATCAAAACTTTCACTGGTAAGTGTGAATCAAGTTAAGAAATTGATTAGTTCTAGCAATAAATATGTTTTACCTTTTATGAGAGAAAATTAGTCTTGTGAAGAGTTGTTAAAAGTAAATACATTCATGGAAGGGTGTACTAAAGACAATAAACATCAGTTGGAGGAGTTGTTGCAAGAATACAGAGGAGTGTTCCATGAGCCTGAAGGGTTACCACCTAAGAGGGAAGTGGAGCATGAAATCCAATTATTTCCAAACTCCCCCTTGTTGAATATTGGGTTGCATAGATAATCTATTCTGGAAGCAAACAAAGTGAAGAAACAATTGTATTAGTTGTTGGATCAGGGGGTGATTTGACCGATTACCTCACCTTTTGGGTCACTTATCATAATTGTTCCCAAGAAGGATGAGACTTGTAGAATGTGTATCAATTGCAGGGAATTGAACAAGATTACACTGAAGAATCGGTACCCTTTTCCCAGGATCGATGATCTCTTGGACCAATTGTAGCAAGCCAAGTACTTCACTAATATGGATTTGATATCATGATATCACTAGGTATGATTCAAATAAGAAGATAGATGGAAGATTTCCTTCAAGATAAGGAAAGGTTTGTATGAGTGGTTGGTTATTCCATTCATTTTATGCAACACACCAACTAAATTTATGAGACTAATGAATGGTGTTTAATTCCCTTATATAGATTCATTTGTTATTTTTTATATGGATGATATATTGGTTTATAGTGCTACCTGGGAGGAGTAAATCTCACATCTTACACAAGTGTTAGAGACCTTGAAGAAGCATCAGTTGTTGGACAATCTCAAGAAATGTAAGTTTGGTCAGAAATATTTGGTGTATCTCGGGTATGTGATTGGTAGAGGCGAGCTCAAGGTAGATCCCGCCAAGTTGGAGGCCATCATGAAATAGCCATTTTCTAAAAATTGCAAAAACTTTAGGATCTTTTTTGGGGAAGCATGGTACTTATAGAAGTTCATAACTTCATTTTTAGTAGTAGTTGCACCACTCCATGCCGTAACAATGAGTGGTAAGAGTTTTCAATGGGGGGAGAATTAGTAGAATAATTTCAATGAGTTGAAAATAAAGATCAATCAAGAACCAGTTCTCACACTACCAAAGTTGCAAAATACCTTCAAAGTGGAGACATGTGCAAGTGGGTATGCCATGGGAGTAGTCGTAATGTAGGGAGGAAGGCACATCTCCTATCATTCTGAAGTATTTCATAGGGTAGTTCTCAACTGCCCTACCTATGAAAAGGAGATCTATGCCTTGGTATAAGCTGTCAAAAAGTGTAAGCACTATATAATGGATAAGGAGACCATCATCCACAAAGATCACTAGTCACTCCAGTATTTACAGGCCAATAGTAAGTTATAACAAAATAGACACTACAAATGAATTTTAACACCCTATTCTCCCCCATAACTGTAACGATGCTTAAGAATTCATACGATTGTGTTCATGAAGCTTGCAATCATGTTTTTATTAATGAAAGACACCAGAAAACTAACTGAGAGGGAAAATCCTTGAAAGTACTCGCCCTGATACACAAGTGGGAATTGATGAAGTAAGTTGAAAAAGTGGATCTGAGATGTTTTTGTGAAGAAAATAGAAATCTTTCTTAGCAAGCCAACTTATGATTACAAGGAATAAAGACACACCTAAAAATGCACTAGGTCTGTAGGGATCCACATGACCAATAATTGAAGTCATACTGGTGGTTGAAGCAGTTAATAACTGTTAACAGTTATGAACTCTTGAAGAAGGAAAAGGGCCAACAAAGTGACCCAACGAAGAGGAAATGAACGATCTTTCCCTCTCATTATTTCCTAGTAGACTACAAGTTACATCTACAAAAAATCCATTAGAATCCTGAGGGGTGGAAGAATAAAAGGACAAAAGTGGAAAAACACCATGGGACGACCAATAGAGGGAGAAGACAAAGAGACAGGTAAGGGAGAGTGTGCATGATCACACAAAAAAGAAGCAGAGGATAGAGAAAGGAAGAGATATAAACATTATCACCAAGAATGGTGTCCAGAGCATATATAACACAGAGAAAAAAGACATTCTCCAGCTTGGAAGTGAAGAAGAGAAGAAACTGGAGAGATTTCCTTGAATAAAATAGGAAGCTCATCCAAGTTATTGATGATGACCCAGAAATAGAGAAGACTTAGATCCGGACTGGAGAAATAGAGGGATACAACTTGGTACTTACTGGATAGAAACCAATGTTGGTAAGGGGAGTTCACAGAGGGACTATTTAATAGAGAAGGGACTCCCTTGTGTAGAGGAAATCAAGTTAATAAACTACTTGATAAACCTGTAGAGACCTTGAGCTTAGTGGGAAGGGGGAAAATTATGTTGTTGTCAGTGGTGGAAGGAGAGTAACCTTCCCAAATAATCTTGAGATTGAAAAACCCACTGAATCATTCCCCTTACAGTATCATGGCTTGGCACGGGGTGGCATACTATAGGAAGGCACTCTGTAGTATGGCCTAAGGTTGGGAGGGAATGTGTTCTCTCTTAGTTGGTTGGCTGGTTGTTACAAGTTTTGATGAGATAAGTATTTATTTGACTTGTTTAATATATGTTTAGTTTTGTAAATATAATTATATGATTGACCCGTGAATGTGAAGATATGTTTGGAAATATTGAACTCTAGAGTAAAGCATAATATTCTTGTTTTATTTACTGTTTATCTAATAACTTTTGAACATGAGTAAGTAGTGTATGTATAATGTATGTCCATGATAATATAGAAAAATTGAGAGGAAAGTTTGCAAGATATGGACAAAATAATCATATTGTGAGATGATTGGAATGCCTTGATACCTGGAAAGTCCTGGTAAGGGTTAAGGAATCAAAACCTTGTGGGAACCTTTTGTTTTTAATTGGAAATATTACAGTATATGTAAATCCTCCTCCAATATTCAAAATAAATTCTTTATCTAGGTTAAGAGTGAACTTCATAACTCTTGAGGGCTGGTAGAGTCTTAGAAAAGAATTAGAAGAAAACCTTGAACGTTGAAGTCTATATTTCAGAACCGTCTCCTTGAGAAAGATCAATGTTTTAAGTTGATATGGTTCGTAGTTGTCAGTTCAGTGAAGTAAACAGATCTAGACCATGGGTAGGATGGCACTACCATTAGAGATACCAAGTGAGGGATTGTATTAAGACCTTGATAAGGGGAAAATTCTAGTTAACTTGAACTATCAATATATCAGAGCACGATTATGTTGAAATTTGGGTCATTGGATCTAGTTGTTAGTATGTCGAAGTAAGGTCTATCATAGGTGTTGCGAAGAGGCTAGGGTAGGAGTCCAATGATGGAGTAGTCCAAGGACAGTAAATCTATTGGGGAGTGTCCTACTAGATCTCAATCATTGGATCTAGTATAGCTCGACCCTAGAAAGTTGGCCCTATGAACGTTATCTCTAAGTGATTGTGACATATGAGTGAACCTAGATCACTACATGTGTGATTGAGGACTGTCAAATATGTCACAGAAAATGTTTTTGGAGTGGTCTTGAACATCAAAGTGTAGAGATTCTGATGGTGAAGGATCCAAGGGTAAATATGAGTCATTGATGGCAAGGTGGCTGATAGGAAACGAAAACCATAGATCTGTTGTGGGTCCCACTTATCCACTTAAAAAGACCAAACGAAGAGAGGAATAACCACCGAGTAATTGGAGGCCTCAAGGAAATCGCAACCATCAATGTTTTTCCCTAAGGACCATTGGATTTACCAACAAGAATCGTCGAAGAAGGCCTGTCAGAGTCGATTTTGAATTGGTACATAGTTGACTCCAATAAGAGAGAATTTGAGGTGCCTTGGATTTTCAACCCGATGTTGAGGGGTGTTCCTAGCCATATGATCAAGGACATATAGAACACTAGAGGCCTTGACAAAATCCGAGAAGGGGTTTGTTGTAATTGGGAATAAGACATGGGGATTCTTAGAGAAACCCGAGTATGAATTTAGTGGGAAAAGGAAGAAAATTGAATGCCTCACCAGCCTAAGTGAGTTTAAGGAGATCGGGTGTGTTACATAGTGGTATCATAGTGAGGTTCAAACTCTAGGCTTGAATGGGCCACCGTGGCTACTTAAAATTGTTTTTGAAAGCTTTTAATTTTTCTTGGTATGCATCTTTTAAAATGTTGATATAATTACTAATCATGACTATTGTTTCAACACATAGGATATATTGAAAGGAAAGAAGAGGTGGATGGTGCAGTGAAACGTGGAAGACACCTCACATCTCAGATATGAGGAATCTCATGGCCAGAGGGATAGAGAAACTCCTCCATATTTGATGGCCATTTTTAGAAGTCTGAAGGAAGATAATGAGAGGTTCATAAGAGATCAGGCCGAACAAGCAAATCTGAATGTAGTGTTACTGCAGATCTTATAAAAAATTCAAAAAACATTTGCAGCAAGGCCCCAGTAATGCTGAGTTACTATATTTAAAAAATTTGAAGACCCCATTGGATTCCCAAAGGCATGGGCCAATCCATAGTAATGTGGGACTCCTCCATATTTGATGGCCATTTTTAGAAGTTTGAAGGCAAATAATGAGAGGTTCATGAGAGATCAGGCCGAACAAGCAAATCTGAATGTAGTGTTACTGCAGATCTTATAAAAAATTCAAAAAACATTTGCAGCAAGGCCCCAGTAATGCTGAGTTACTATATTTAAAAAATTTGAAGACCCCATTGGATTCCCAAAGGCATGGGCCAATCCATAGTAATGTGGGAAGACGTTATTCCTAGAAGAGGCATCGAGATGCCAAGAAGCATAGATCTAGTGGAAGAATTTCCATAGATTCATATAGAAGTAAGACTACTTCGATAGAGTTATACAATAGTGGAATAGGGTCAAGTTCCCCTAAGAATAAAAAGAATAGACATTCTTAGAGTTCTCTGACTAAATAATTCAAGAAGGATAAACCGCCTACCTTCGATGGAGAAATTAAGAAAGGAGAATAATTCAAGTGATCCAGATTTTATGAGAAGAATGAAATGATTACATATTATTAAAATATGCTTAACACAGAATAATAGAGATACATCAAAACTGGTTTTGATCAGAAAGTTCTTTCAGATTCATTGCATAGGTTTTTGATATTCGATGTTTCTGAACAAACCAGTGTGGTCCCTCATCAGGAAACATATTATGATATATGAAGGAAAAAAGATATAACAAGTGTAAATAAATACTTGAAAAGTTGTTATGAAGAGCCGACTTATGAAATTAGGAATTATAAAACTGAAGAAAATCATTTGTTTGTTTATTAATTATTTATTTGTTTTGTTTATTAATTAATTATTTATTTGTTTGTTTATTAATTATTTATTAAGAGATGACTTATTAAAATGAAAAAATAAAACCTAGAAAAATTATAAATTATTCATATTGGTTAGTGTTGGGATCCAATTTTGACTAATTTTCCATCCATCATCTTTGTTTAGATTGTTAGGTTGTTTATCAATTTCAATTGCTTCTCTGAATTTCTTATTGTGATAGTGATCTATATTGGAAAGAATTTTGGCGTCTTCAATACAAATGTGATGTTTAGTTTTGTTTGAATGTTCTGCGAGAGCTGAGGGATGAGTGTGATTGTGTTTGATGTCAACCACATGTTCTTGAACCCTAATTCTAAAGGAACGACCTATTTCTCCTATGTATTGTTTACCACACGAGCACGAGATCATATAGACACCTTTTTTCTCGATGGGATCAACATAGTCTTTGATTGACCTAAGGGAATTCCTAATAGTGTTTAAGGGTTTGAAAGTTGCCCCAATTCTTTTCTTCTTTAAAATCCTAGAAATCTTGTCTGTTGTCCCTTGTATGTAGGGTAATAAAACCTTGGACACATCATTATTTGTTTGTTCTTTATTCCTAGGTGTTTTAGTGGCATTTTGAAAATCTTTCATCACCTGATGTTTTTTATAGCCATTATCTTTAAAAACATTGAGGAGGTGATTTTTCTCTTACTCAAGGTGTTTATCATCAAAAATTATGAAGGCTCTAGTGGCTAAGGTGTTGAGAACACCTATTTTTTGGGAGGGATGATGATGGGAATTGGCATGAAGGTATTGTTCGGTGTGAGTTTTCTTCCTATAAACTTGGTGGGATAAGGACCCATCAGGTCTTTTTGTGACCCTGACATCTAGAAAAGGAAGACTACCATTATTTTCAAGCTCCATAGTGAATTTGATGTGATCGAATTGTTTATTAAGGTGAGTAACAAATTCATATAATTTTCCACAACCATGGGGCCAAAGAAGAGACATTCTTAGTGGCATAGGGTCAAGTTCCCCTAACAAGAAAAATAAGAGACATTCTTAGAGTTATTTGACTAAATAATTCAAGAAGGATAAACCACCTACCTTCAATGAAGAAATTAAGAAAGGAGAATAATTCAAGTGATTCAGATTTTATGAGCAGAACGAAATGATTATAGATTATTAAAAGATGCTTAACAAAGAATAATAGAGATACAGTAAAACTGGTTTTGATCAGAAAAGTTCTTTCAGATTCATCACATAGGTTTTTGATATTCGATGTTTCAAACCAAACCAGTGTGGTCCATCATCAGAAAAAATATTATGAGATATGAAGGAAAAAAGATATAACAAGTGTAAATAAATGCTTGAAAAGTTGTTATGAAGAGCCGACTTATGAAATTAGGAATTATAAAACTTAAGAAAATTATTTGTTTTTTTATTAATTATTTATTTGTTTTGTTTATTAACTATTTATTCATTTGTTTGTTTGTTTATTAATTATTTCTTAAGAGCCGACTTATTAAAATGAAAAAATAAGAAATTCTCTTCCTCAAGGTAGTCTTCCTTTTCTAGATGTCAGGGTCACAAAAAGACCTGATGGATCCTTATCCCACCAAGTTTATAAGAAGAAAACTCACACCGAACAATACCTTCATGCCAATTTCCATCATCACCCCTCCCAAAAACTAGGTGTTCTCAACACCTTAGCCACTAGAGCCTTCAGAATTTCTGATGATGAACACCTTGAGGAAGAGAAAAATCACCTCCTCAATGATTTTAAAGATAATGGCTATAAAAAAAATTAGGTGATGAAAGATTTTCAAAATGCCACTAAAACACCTAGGAATAAAGAACAAACAAATAATGATGTGTCCAAGGTTTTCTTACCCTACATACAAGGGACAACAGACAAGATTGCTAGGATTTTAAAGAAGAAAAGCATTGGGGAAAATTTCAAACCCTTAAACACTATTAGGAATTCCCTTAGGTCAGTCAAAGACTATGTTGATCCCATCGAGCAAAAAGGTGTCTATATGATCCTGTGCTCGTGTGGTAAACAATACATAGGAGAAACAGGTCGTTCCTTTAGAATTAGGATTCAAGAACACGCTGATGAAATCAAACACAATTGCACTCATCCCTCAGCTCTTGCAGAAGATTCAGACAAAATTAAACATCACATTTGTATTGGAGACGCCAAAATTCTTGCCAAGATAGATCACTATCACAATAGGAAATTCAGAGAAGCAATCGAAATTGATAAACAACCTAACAATCTAAACAGAGATGATGGATGGAAAATTAGTCAAAATTGGATCCCAACACTAACCAATATGAATAATTTATAATTTTTCTAGGTTTTATTTTTTCATTTTAATAAGTCGGCTCTTAATAAATAATTAATAAACAAACAAATAAATAAATAATTAATAAACAAAACAAATAAATAATTAATAAACAAACAAATAATTTTCTTAAGTTTTATAATTCTTGATTTCATAAGTCGGCTCTTCAAAACAACTTTTCAAGTATTTATTTACACTTCTTATATCTTTTTTCCTTCATATCTCATAATATTTTTTCTGATGATGGACCACACTGGTTTGGTCCGAAATGTTGAATATCAAAAACCTATGCGATGAATCCAAAATAACTTTCAGATCAAAACAATGGTTGCAAATTCTTAGAACAAAAAAAACTGGTTTTCTGTTCAATAAGGAAATAAGCTGAAACTGTAAAATGCAGCAGAAAACAAGCTTGGTGGAATGGTGGCGAGTTATCTCTGAGAAGAGATGTGACGGTTGCACTCATTCACAAGAAGATGATTAAAATGAGGCTCTAAAGGCATTTTTTCAATAACAAGGAATGCCAAAAACCCTAGACATCCAAAAACCTAACCCCAGGAGATGGAGCGCCAAAAGTCATGTGGGCCCTGTTTGGGTAAGTTAGTACATCAACTTCTCGAGGTCATAACGTTTGCATACGATCTCTGTTTTAGGTGCATGATATCCCGTTGGAAAGGTATCATCGAGGAGATTCATTTTGGGGGCTCAATCAGAGCCTTTGGATATCATTGAGAATATCCATCCTAAAAAACTTTCATTTAGGCCCTCAAAATGGCCTCGGAAGTTAAAAACTGCTAAAAATAGTAAATTGCCAAAAATATGTTTTGACTAAGTTGGAAAAGGTGGGTGGATGACGATATCCACTTGGATAAATCCTCCCTCATTAGGAATAAATGGTCTCCATTGCGTAGATTTCCCCCATCAGATGAGGAAATTTCTATTGAATTTGGCCTCGGGTGAGCCACTTGCCTTGGTGTAGGAGGTTCCCTGCTTTGACGACACGATAAAGATGGATCCTTTTCTATCGAGTTCCCTTGATCCGTGTGTCCACAATATGAACATTGGATTTCTGTTGTATGAAATCAGGGTTGAGCTATGTTTCTTTCAACTCCTTTTCTATCTCTGAGGTTTCCAATAATGGTGGGAAATATGGTCAAAGGAGAGCCACATTGAAGACCGGGTACAAGCCAAGGAAAGGGGGAATGTTGAGATCAAAAGAGTTGTCACCCATAGCCTTCGTGATGGAATATGTCCCATAACAGAGTGGGAAAATCTTCCGATGGGGCCCTGTAAGGCATTCTTTCTGCAAGTGCAACCAAACTTTGTCTCCCACCTTAAACTTATGTGGCACCCGATGTTGATCATGGCACTGCTTGTACTTGGCATTAGACTTCTGTAGAATATCCTAAACCTATTGTCGGATGTGCTAGATATACTCAATGAACCAAGTGGCCTTCTCTTCTTCGGGTGGAGTAGGGGATGTGTCAGACGAGGTGGTCACCAGGGGTAGTGCAACATCCATGGGGCCCAATGGTTGGAATCCCAACCCCACCTGAAAAGGGTTGTGGCCAGTTGAGCTATGCAGAGTTCGATTATAGATATGATGTATGTAGAGAAGAATATCATCCAATGTGTAGGGGTGTTTTGAATTGTACATGTGTAGGATATGTACAATCATCTGATTGACAACCTCAGTTTGACCATCTGCCTGGGGGTGGAAGGCAATGGATTTGGTGAGCTTGGTATCCAGCAGTGACCAGAGGCTCTACCAGAATGTGTTGAGGAACCAACTATAACGGTCTGATATAATGGTTTGTGGGATCCAAAAATATACCCATAATCGTTCAAAGAAGATCTTGGCAGTGGTTTCTACTGTGATGTTCTTCTTGCAGGCGACTAGAATTGCCATTTTGGAAAAGAGATCAACAACCAAAAAAACACAGTCATTTCCCCTCTTGGTGTATGGGAGGCCTTAAATTTAGTCCATTGAGATGGATTCCCATGGCCTGTTCAGATTAGGAAGAGGGGTGTACAGTCCCTTTTTATAAGTGTTCATTTTGGCAATAGCACATGTGGTGAAAGACCTGATATACTTGTCGAAATCATGTCGAATTTTTGACCAGTAGAAATGTTTTTGCAACGCTGTTACTGTCTTATCGATGCCAAAGTGTCCTGCCACCTGACTATAGTGATATTCCCAAATAAGATTCACGCACTATCTTTATGGAACGTAGAGATGGACAAGAAAACACAAAAACCCATCTTGAAGATGAAAATTAGTGACCACTAAGTTGGCGCCCAAAATTTGGTAGGTGGTGGAGAACTCAGGGTCTGTCTCATATAGGAGTGGCCATCGAGAGGTCTCATGACCACAAGAGTCTAGCACTGTGTTGAGTGCCGTGACTGGAGGTTGGCTGAGGCAATCAACAACTAGGTTGGTACTTCCTGTTTTATACTTGATGTTGAGGTGGAACTGCTGTAAGTATGTGGACCACTTTTGATGGCAGTCATTCGGTAATTTTCCATGGGTCTGCATGAAATGTAGTGGCTTTTGATCAATGTGGATGAATGTCTCCTTCCCAAGAATGTAATTTCTCCACTAGCGATTGGCTTGCACAATGGACTACATTTTTTTTTTCATAATTAAGGTACTTACAAACAAAATATGATAGTGTATCACTATGATATTCCATTGGGTGGTCGTGTTAAGTGAAAATGACATCCCCAACATAGTTTGAAGCATCTGTCTCGATATCAAAGGGAGGTTGTAGGTTTGGTAATGAAAGTACTGGGCTTGAGAACAAACGCTTCTTCAAGTCAACGAAGGCTTGTTGTTGGGACAGGCCCCACACAAATGTTTCCTTACCACCACCTTGGTTACATGGCTGAGGGCCCATGCGATATGAGAGAATCCCAAAACGAACCTGCGATAGAAATTGGCAAGGCCCAAGAAGCTCTGAATTCCAATGAGTGTGGTTGGGGTTGGCTAGTCATGGATGACCTAGATCTTGGTTGGATCCACATGCACACCATGCTAAAAATTATGTAGCCACAATAATGGACCCTGTCCATGCTGAAGGATAATTTTTCCAAGTTTCCATATACTTTGTATTGTCGCAGGGTGTGGAGAACCTGTTGAATATGATGCAAGTGTTCCACTCAAGTCTTGTTGTAAATGAGGATGTCATCCACATACACCATGAAAAAATTATTGGTGAAAGGTCATAGGATATATTCCATCATCCTCATAAACTTTGTTGGAGCATTTTTCGAACCAAAGGGCATGACTAGCCATTCAAAAAGACCTTCTTTTGACTTGAAGGTGGTCTTCCATACATCTATTTGTTCTATTGGGAACTGGTGGTAGCCATACTCCAAATCAATCTTACTCAAGTATTTCCCCCCCGTGAGCTAATCAAGGAGGTCGTCGATTCGGGGAATCAGGTGCTGGTTTCGGAGTGTGATTTTATTCAGGGCCCGGTAATCAATGCAGAGTCACCATGTACCATCTTTCTTCTGCACTAGCACGATTATGCTTCCATAAGGTGATGACATGAGATGTATGTGCCCCTTGTGGAGCAATTCTTGGATCTACCTTTTGATCTCCCCATTTTCTAATAGAGAGCGACGATAGACTAGCCCATTGGGTAGCAGTTCACCTGAGGTCAGATCGATGGGATGCTTGACCTGGAATTGCAGAGGTACACTGTTAGGAGAGGATAAGATATCTGAGTATTCTTCCATGACCTTATCCACTTGCTTTTGTTATGTGGAGAGATTGTCCGCAGAGGCCCTAGATGTGGCTGTGATATTTCTCTCACTCTGAGAGTGAATCATGAAGAAGATAAATTTCCCGCTCTGAGAGATGAACTTCCTGCATTTCTTGGCAGAGATCAAGGAAATAGCACTAGGAGGGACTGCCTCGGGTATCCTATACAATTTCCTTTTCAAAGTAATAATAACACTACGAGGCCTAGAATCACATACAACATGACGTTTCCATAAATAAGGTTGGCCCAAAAGAACATTACAAACTTAGGGAGGAGAAACATCACACAATACCTTGTCTTTGAAGGGCTTGATGTCATACGATAGTCAACATTGTTGGATGATGCAAAGATCACTTCCTTGGCAGAGCCATCCAATGGTGTAGGGTTGTGGGTGTGGCTTTGTCGTCAATGCCAATAGATTGATGACCTCTGCTGAGATGAGGTTCTTTTGGATACTTCTATCAACAATAAAGTGAAGAGGGGTGCCTTTTACCCACATCTATGAATGGAAGAGGCGCTCGCCTTCTTCTGGCTCGTCTGGTTCACCAGGCTGGAGCTTGCTGGTAGCAACGGTGGCATTGGGTTCTACATCAATGATTTGTGTTCCCCTTTCTGGTTTTGAATCATAGTCAGAACCTGCATATGAT
Source organism: Picea mariana (assembly GCA_032191745.1). Lineage (NCBI taxonomy): Eukaryota > Viridiplantae > Streptophyta > Pinopsida > Pinales > Pinaceae > Picea > Picea mariana. Next base: position 22,453 of record JASDQU010815564.1, read on the forward strand.
TCATAGGCTTTCACTTCGGCCACCAGCGACTGCTTTGAGCGGCAGTCAACAGTGTTATTCCAAGGGGTCTTATGGAAGTCACACCACTTCTCGGTATTTTTCTATCTTTCTGGTGTCTTTTTTTGCTTGCGGCTTGGACTAGTTGTCCTGATATTGTCCATATTTTCTCTGTCCTTTTTTCTATTGGTTGGGGCCACCCCTTCTTCTCTTTTTCTGTGAGGGCTTCCCAGGCCCTAATTGCTGCATCTTTTGTTTGAGCTTCTACTCGATTTTGACAGCATGTCGGTAGGTCGTCCCCAAGGACGAGATGTCCAGAAATTCCATTTCAGTCTGGATGTATCTATGTAGAGAACCATGATACTTGAGTACCATATATCACTCTGAATATTTGATACCCATCTTGGTGCACAAGGTATGGAAGATATTTGTCAATTCTGGCACTGCTTGGTCTCTTTCTTGTTGTAGTGTGGTCCATTTGGTATACAAGTCATCATAACTTCCAACAGGGTAGTATTGTTCCTTAATAGCATCCCTAAAGGATTCCCAGGTGGTTGGGACTGTAAATAATGAGGTTTTCTTTGTTTCCTTTTGCTCATAGAATGTTTCCCACCAATCTTTGACACAGGGAACGACTTTGAGGAGTGGAAAAGTAATCTTTTCTCTATTCGAAAAGTTGTGGATAGAAAAATGCATTTATAGTAGATTCAACCACTTTTCTACAACATCTGTGTCTATATGACCTTAAAATATAGGAACATCTAAGTTTATTTGTACCTTGAAGGGGGTGAAACCTTCGCTCAAGGAAGATACGTCGCTTGTTGGTAGTCACTGAAGGATTTGCGTGAAACTATCCATCATCTCGTTCCTCTGTTGCGTGAGGGCTTCCTCAAACAAAATTTTGAAAGGATATCCTATCTTGTCATCTTTATTTTCTCCTACCATGATATGTCTCTTGGGAGTGCGATATCTTTTTTCCTCAATAGAAACAATCTCAAGACCCAATTCTTTGTACCTTGACCTCGTTGGGAACATGCATTAAGATGGCAAGGAGCAGACCACTCTGATACAATTGATCGAAATTTTATGAGAACAATGAAATGAATTTAGATTATTAAAATATGCTTAACACAGAATAACAGAGATACAATAAAATTGGTTTTCTATTCAATAAGGAAATAAGTTGAAACTGTAAAATGCAGTGGAAAACAAGCTTGTTGGAATGGTGGTGGCTTATCTCTGTAAAGAGATGTGACAACTGCGCTCATTCAAAAGAAGATGATTACAATGAGGATCTGAAGGCCTTTTTACAATAAAAAATAATTCTCAAAACCCTAGACATCCAAAAACCTAACCCTAGGAGATGAAGCGCCAAAAGTCATGTGGGCATCGTTTGGGTAAGTTAGTACATCAACTTCTCGGGGTCGTAACTTTTGCATATGATCTCTGTTTTAGGCGCATGATATCCCGTTGGAAAGGTATCATCGAGGAGATTCATTTTGGGGGATCAATTAGAGCCTTTGACTATCATTGAGAATATTGATCCCGAAAAACATTCATTTAGGCCCTCAAAATGGCCCCGAAAGTTAAAAACTGCTAAAAATAGTAAATTGCCAAAATTACTAGAAAATTGTTTTGACCGAGTTGGAAAAGGTGGGTGACCATCGATATCCACCTGTATCATCAAGGAATGGTTGTTTGTTTTGAAGAAGTAATTTTGGGTGCATAATTACTTCCATAATACCAAGGCAAGGATTTATATTTTAAACTTGAATGGAGGAACTTCCATTTGGAGGGAATATCTCAAGGAAATCAAAGTCTTGAAGGAAAGAAAACTAACTTGGAAGCAGTTTTAAAAGTAATTTCGAAAGGAATATGTATCATAAAAGTATTATGGTGAAAAAATTAGGGAATTACATGAGCATAAGTTGGGACAACTTACTATTGATACATATTCCAAGAGTTTTATGGAGTTGTTGAGGTATGTCCCTTAAACCTCAAGGATGAGAAAGAAAGAGTGCAATGTTTTCTCAATGGATTTCCACAGTCCTACGAAGACAATATTGAGTTTGATTAGCTGAATACATTGGAGGACACTATAAGGAAGGCCAAGTGTTTTTGTGACCAATCTAAACTTAAGCAAGAGCCTCCTAAGGATTGCAATAGAAAACACAAGAGAATATTCCAAAAAAAGGGATTCAAGTCCTTTTCATACAAGAATCCAAAGAAAGGTGCATAGTTTGCTCAACCAAGAAGAAGTGTGCATCGATAGAATTTTCCATATCAGAGTGGAAATAAGACAATAGAGTAAGAAAGAGAAAGAGTAGAGTAACCAAAAAATGGACCTCTACAATGTTGGGGTTGTGGAGAACCACACCTATTGAGGGATTGTCCTCACAGAAAACATCATAGCAAGAAGGTGTATCATGCACAAGAAGCAGTTATGGTCAATGATGTGGATAGAAGTGTACCAAAGATATATGCAGCTGTGGAAAATCAACAAGAAGACCACCAAGATTTTGTGGTGGAGTTGGAAGATATTATTTCCAATCAACCTATTTCTATTTTAATTTACCCTGGATCTAGCCTTAGTTATGTGTCACCTTGATCTATTGAGGCATGTTTATTATAAAGAAAGAAACATGTAAGAGATTGGTTGGTTTAGTTTGCCACTGGAGCTAAGAGGAAAATGGTTGAGGTCATAGAAGCTTTTCCAATTGAAATGAATGGACTGCAGACTCAAGCAACCTTGAATATTATTCCCCTAGGATCATATGATGTGTTTTTGGGTATGGAATGGCTATATTCCCATAAGGAAAAAATGAATTGTT
>JASDQU010815564.1:25330-36132 GCA_032191745.1 Picea mariana
TTCAAAAAATTTGAAGACCCCATTGGATTCCCAAAGGCATGGGCCAAGCCATAGTAATGTGGGAAGAAGTTATTCCTAGAAGAGGCATCAGGATGCTAAGAAGCGTAGATCTAGTGGAAGCATTTCCACAGAGTCATCTAGAAGTAAGACTACTTTGATAGAGTTATACAATAGTGGAATAGGGTCAAGTTCCCCTAAGAAGAAAAAGAAGAGACATTCTTAGAGTTCTCTTACTAAATAATTCAAGAAGGATAAACCGCCTACCTTGATGGAGAAATTAAGAAAGGAGAATAATTCAAGTGATCCGGATTTTATGAGTAGAACAAAATGATTACAGATTATTAAAATATGCTTAACACAGAATAATAGAGATACAGTAAAACTAGTTTTGATCAGAAAGTTCTTTTAGATTCATTGCATAGGTTTTTGATATTCGACGTTTCAGACCAAACCAGTGTGGTCCATCATTAGGAAAAATATTATGAGATATGAAGGAAAAAAGATATAACAAGTGTAAATAAATACTGAAAAGTTGTTATGAAGAGCCGACTTATGAAATCAGGAATTATAAAACTTAAGAAAAATATTTGTTTGTTTATTAATTATTTATTTGTTTTGTTTATTAATTAATTATTTGTTTGTTTGTTTATTAATTATTTATTAAGAGCCGACTTATTAAAATGAAAAAATAAAACCTAGAAAAATTATAAATTATTCATATTGGTTAGTCTTGGGATCCAATTTTGACTAATTTTCCATCCATCATCTCTGTTTACATTTTTAGGTTGTTTATCAATTTCGATTGCTTCTTTGAATTTCCTATTGTGATAGTGATCTATCTTGGCAATAATTTTGGTGTCTTCAATACAAATGTGATATTTAGGTTTTTCTGAATGTTCTGCGAGAGCTGAGGGATGAGTGTGATTTTGTTTGATGTCAACGGCATGTTCTTGAATTCTAATTCTAAAGGAACGACCTATTTCTCCTATGTATTGTTTACCACACGAGCACGAGATCATATAGACACCTTTTTTCTCAATGGGATCAACATAGTCTTTGACTGACCTAAGGGAATTCCTAATAGTGTTTAAGAGTTTGAAAGTTGCCCCAATGCTTTTCTTCTTTAAAATCCTAGAAAACTTGTCTGTTGTCCCTTGTATGTAGGGTAAGAAAACCTTGGACACATCATTATTGTTTGTTTTTTATTCCTAGGTGTTTTAGTGGCATTTTGAAAATCTTTCATCACTTGATGTTTTTTATAGCCATTATCTTTAAAAACATTGAGGAGGTGATTTTTCTCTTCCTTAAGGTGTTTATCATCAGAAATTATGAAGGCTCTAGTGGCTAAGGTGTTGAGAACACCTAGTTTTTGGGAGGCGTGATGATGGGAATTGGCATGAAGGTATTGTTCGGTGTGAGTTTTCTTCCTATAAACTTGGTGGGATAAGGATCCATTAGGTATTTTTGTGACCCTGACATCTAGAAAAGGAAGATGGCCATTATTTTCAAGCTCCATAGTGAATTTTATGTGATCGGATTGTTTATTAAGGTGAGTAACAAATTCATATAGTTTTCCACAACCATGGGGCCAAAGAAGAGACATTCTTAGTGGCATAGGGTCAAGTTCCCCTAAGAAGAAAAAGAAGAGACATTCTTAGATTTCTCTGACTAAATAATTCAAGAAGGATAAACTGCCTGCCTTCGATGGAGAAATTAAGAAAGGAGAATAATTCAAGTGATTTGGATTTTATGAGCAGAATGAAATGATTACAGATTATTAAAAGATGCTTAACACAGAATAATAGAGATACAGTAAAACTGGTTTTGATCAAAAAAGTTATTTCGGATTCATCACATAGGTTTTTTATATTCGACGTTTCGAACCAAACCAGTGTGGCCCATCATCAGGAAAAATATTATGAGATATGAAGGAAAAAAGATATAAAAAGTGTAAATAAATACTTGAAAAGTTGTTATGAAGAGCCGACTTATGAAATCAGGAATTATAAAACTTAAGAAAATTATTTGTTTGTTTATTAATTATTTATTTGTTTTGTTTATTAATTATGTATTCATTTGTTTGTTTGTTTATTAATTATTTATTAAGAGCTGACTTATTAAAATGAAAAAATAAGAAATTCTCTTTCTCAAGGTAGTCTTCCTTTTCTAGATGTCAGGGTCACAAAAAGACCTGATGGATCCTTATCCCACCAAATTTATAGGAAGAAAACTCACACCGAACAATACCTTCATGCCAATTCCCATCATCACCCCTCCCAAAAACTACGTGTTCTCAACAACTTAGCCACTAGAGCCTTCAAAATTTCTGATGATGAACACCTTGAGGAAGAGAAAAATCACCTCCTCAATGATTTTAAAGATAATGGCTATAATAAACATCAGGTGATGAAAGATTTTCAAAATTCCACTAAAACACCTAGGAATAAAGAACAAACAAATAATGATGTGTCCAAGGTTTTCTTACCCTACATACAAGGGACAACAAACAAAATTGCTAGGATTTTAAAGAAGAAAAGCATTGGGGAAACTTTCAAACCCTTAAACACTATTAGGAATTCCCTTAGGTTAGTCAAAGACTATGCTGATCCCATCGAGAAAAAAGGTGTCTATATGATCCCGTGCTCGTGTGGTAAACAATACATAGGAGAAACAGGTCGTTCCTTTAGAATTAGGATTCAAGAACATGTCGATGACATCAAACACAATCACACTCATCCCTCAACTCTTGTAGAACATTTAGACAAAACTAAACATCACATTTGTATTGAAGACACCAAAATTCTTGCCAAGATAGATCACTATCACAATAGGAAATTCAGAGAAGCAATCGAAATTGATAAACAACCTAACAATATAAACAGAGATGATGGATGGAAAATTAGTCAAAATTGGATCCCAAGACTAACCAATATGAATAATTTATAATTTTTCTAGGTTCTATTTTTTCATTTTAATAGGTCGGCTCTTAATAAATAATTAATAAACAAACAAATAAATAAATAATTAATAAACAAAACAAATAAATAATTAATAAAAAAACAAATAATTTTCTTAAGTTTTATAATTTATGATTTCATAAGTCGACTCTTCATGACAACTTTTCAAGTATTTATTTACACTTCTTATATCTTTTTTCCTTCATATCTCATAATAATTTTCCTAATGATGGACCACACTGGTTTGGTCTGAAATGTCGAATATCAAAAACCTATGTGATGAATCCAAAAGAATTTTCTGATCAAAACAATGGTTGCAAAAGTCTTAGAACAGAAAAAACTGTTTTTCTATTCAATAAGGAAATAAGTTGAAACTGTAAAATGCAGCGGAAAACAAGCTTGCTGGAATGGTGGCGGCTTATCTCTGAGAAGAGATGTGACAGTTTCTCTCATTCACAAAAAGATGATTAAAATGAGGCTCTGAAGGAATTTTTTCAATAAACAGGAATGCCAAAAACCCTAGACATCCAAAAACCTAAGCCCAGGAGATGAAGCGCCAAAAGTCATGTGGGCCCTGTTTGGGTACGTTAGTACTTCAACTTCTCGAGGTCATAATGTTTGCATACAATCTCTGTTTTAGGCGCATGATAGCCAGTTGGAAAGGTATCATAGAGGATATTCATTTTGGGTGATCAATTAGAGCCTTTGGATATCATGGAGAATATCCATCCTAAAAACTTTCATTTAGGCCCTCAAAATGGCCCCGGAAGTTAAAAATTGCTAAAAATAGTAAATTGCCAAAAATATGTTTTGACTAAGTTGGAAAAGGTGGGTAGCCACCAATATCCACCTGGATAAATCCTCCCTCATTAGGAATAAATGGTCTCCATTGCGTAGAGTTCCCCCATCAGATGAGGAAATTTCTATTGAATTTGGCCCCGGGTGAGCCACTTGCCTTGGTGTAGGAGGTTCCCTGCTTTGATCACACAATAAATATGGATCCTTTGCTATCAAGTTCCCTTGATTTGTGTGTCCAAAATATGATCATTGGATTTCTGTTGTATGAAATCAGGGTTGAGCTTTGTTTCTTTCAACTCCTTTTCTATCTCTGAGGTGTCCAATAATGGTGGGAAATATGGTCGAAGGAGAGCCACATTGAAGACTGGGTGCAGGCCAAGGAAAGGGGGAATGTTGAGATCAAAAGAGTTGTCACCCATAGCCTTGGTGATGGAATATGTCCCATAACGGAGTGGGAAAATCTTCTGATGGGGTCCTGTAGGGCATTCTTTCTGCAAGTGAAACCAAACTTTGTCTCCCACCTTAAACTTATGTGGCACCCGATGTTGATCATGGCACTGCTTGTACTTGGCATTAGACTTTTGTAGAATATCCTAAACCTTTTGTTGGATGTGATGGATATACTCAATGAACCTGGTGGCCTTGTCTACATTGGGTGGAGCAGGGGATGAGTCAGACGAGGTGGTCACCAGGGGTAATGCAACATCCATGGGGCCCAATGGTTGGAATCCCAACCCCACCTGAAAGGGGTTGTGGCCAGTTGAGCTATGCAGAGTTCGATTGTATCTATTATGTATGTAGGGAAGATTCTCATCCAATGTGTGGGGGTGTTTTTAATTGTACATGTGTAGGATATGTACGATCATCTGATTAACGACCTCAGTTTGGCCATCTGCCTGGGGGTGGAAGGCAGTGGATTTGGTGAGCTTGGTATCCAGCAGTGACCAGAGGCTTGACCTGAATGTGTTGAGGAACCGACTATAATGGTCTGAGATAATGGTTTTTGGGATCCAAAAATATACCCATAATCGTTCAAAGAAGAGCTTGGCAGTGGCTTCTGTTGTGATGTTCTTCTTGCAGGTGACTAGAATTTCCATCTTGGAAAAGCGATCAACAACCACAAAAACAAAGTCATTTCCCCTCTTGGTGTATGGGCGGCCTGACATGTAGTCAATTGAGATGGATTCCCATGGCCTGTTCATATTAGGAATAGGGGTGTATAGTCCCTTTTTATTAGTGTTCATTTTGACAATAACGCAGGTGGTGCAAGACCTAATATACTTGTCGAAATCCTATCGAAGTTTCGACCAGTAGAAATGTTTTTGCAACACTGTTACTGTATTTTCGATGCCAAGTGTCCTGCCACCCGACTATAGTGAGATTCCCAAATAATCTTCGTGCACTCACTTTTTGGAAAAAAAAGATGGACCAGATGACACAACAACCCGTCTTGAAGATGGAAATTAGTGACCACTGAGTTGGCGCCCAAAATTTGGTAGGTGGTGGAGAACTCAGGGTTTGTCTCATATAGGAGGGGCCATCTAGAGGTCTCATGGCCACAAGAGTCTATCACTATCCTGAGTGCCGCAAATGGAGGTTGGCTGAGGAAATCAACAACTAGGTTGGTACTTCCTATTTTATACTTGATGTTGACGTGGAACTACTGTAAGTATGTGGACCACTTTTGATGGAGGTCATTTGGCAATTTTCCATGGGTCTGCATGAACTGTAGTGGCTTGTGATCAATGTGGATGAATGTCTCCTTCCCAAGAATGTAATTTCTCCACTAGCAATAGGCTTGCACAATGGAGTACATTTTTTTTTCATAATTAGGGTACTTACAAACAACATCTGATAGTGTATCACTATGATATGCCATGGGGTGGTCGTGTTAAGTGAGAATAACGCCCACAACATAGTTTGAAGCATCTGTCTCGATATCAAAGGGAGGTTGGAGGTTTGGTAATAAAAGTACTGGGGATGAGAACAAACACTTCTTCAAGTCAACGAAGGCTTGTTGTTGGGACAAGCCCCACACAAATTTTTCCTTACCAGCACCTTGGTTACATGGACGAGGGCCCATGCGATATGAGAGAATCCCAAAATGAACCTGCGATAGAAATTGGCAAGGCCCAAGAAGCTCTGAAGTCCACTGAGTGTGGTTGGGGTTGGCCAGTCATGGATGACCTAGATCTTGGTTGGATCCACATGCACACCATGCTAAAAATTATGTAGCCACAGTAATGGACCCTGTCCATGCCGAAGGATAATTTTTCCAAGTTTCCATATAGTTTGTGCTGTCGCAAGGTGTGGAGAACCTATTGAGTATGATGCAAGTGTTCCGCCCAAGTCTTGTTGTAGATGAGGATGTCATCCACATACACCATGACAACATTATTGGTGAAAGGTCATAGGATATCTTCCATCATCCTCATAAACTTTGTTGGAGCATTTGTTGAACCAAAGGACATGGCTAGCCATTCAAAAAGACCTTCTTTTGACTTGAAGGTGGTCTTCCATACATCTGTTTGTTCTATTGGGAACTTGTGGTAGCCATACTCAAAATCAATCTTACTGAAGTATTTTCCCCCCGTGAGCTAATCAAGGAGGTCATCGATTCGAGGAATCGGGTATTGGTTTCAGAGTGTGATTTTATTCAGGGCCTGGTAATCAATGTAGAGTCACCATGTCCCGTCTTTCTTCTGCACCAGCATGATTAGGCTCCCAGAAGGTGATGAGATGAGATGTATGTGCCCCTTGTGGAGCAGTTCTTGTATCTACCTTTTGATCTCCCCATTTTTTAATAGAGAGTGATGGTAGACTGGCCCATTGGGTAGAAGTTCACTTGAGGTCAGATTGATGGGATGCTTGACCTGGAACTGTAGAGGTACCCTGTTAGGAGAGGAGAAGATATCTAAGTATTCTTCCATGACCTTATCCACTTGCTTTTGTTGTGTGGAGAGATTGGCCACAGAGGCCCTAGATGTGGCTGCAATATTTCTCTCACTCTGAGAGTGAATCATGAAGAAGAAAAATTTCCTGGTCTGAGAGATGACCTTCCTGCATTGCTTGGCAGAGATCAAGGAAATAGCACTAGGAGGGACTGTCTCGGGTATCCTGTACAATTTCCTTTTCAAAGTAATAATAACACTACGAGGCCTAAACTCACATACAACATGATGTTTCCATAAATAAGGTTGGCCCAAAAGAACATTACAAACTTAGAGAGGAGAAACATCACACAATACCTCATCTTTGAAGAGCTTGATGTCGTATGACAGTCGGCACTATTGGATGACGTGAAGATCGCTTCCTTGGCGGAGCCATCCAATGGTGTAGGGTTGTGGCTATGGCATTGTTGTCAAGGCCAACAACTTGGTAACCTCTACTGAGATGAGGTTCTTCTGGATACTTCTATCAACAATAAAGTGACCTGGGGTGCCTTTTACCCACATCTGTGAATGGAAGAGGCGCTCGCCTTCTTCTGGCTCGTCTGGTTCACCAGGCTGGAGCTTGGTGGTAGCAACGGTGGCACTAGGTTCTACGTCAATTATCTGTGTTTCCCTTTATGGTTCTAAATCATAGTCAGAACCTGCATATGATTCATAGGCTTTCACTTCAGCCACTAGTGACTGCTTTGAGTGGTAGTTAGCAGTGTTATGCCAAGGGGTCTTATGGAAGTCGCACCACTTCTCGGTATCTTTCTTTGTCTTTCTGGTGTCCTTTTTTGCTTGCGACATGGACTAGTTGTCTTGATATTGTCCATATTTTCTATGTCCTTTTTTCTATTGGTTGGGGCCACCCCTTCCTCGCTTTTGCTGTGAGGGGTTCCCAGGCCCAAATTGTTGCGTCTTTTGTTTGAGATTCTACTCAATTTTGACATCATGTTAGTAGGTCGTGCCCAAGGATGAGATGTCCAGAAATTTCATTTTGGTTTGGATGTATCTATGAAGAGCACCACGATACTTGAGTACTATATGTCACTCTGAATATTTGATACCCATCTTGGTGCGCAAGGTATGGAAGATATTTGTGAATTCTTGCACTGCTTGGTCTCTTTCTTGTTGTAGTTTGGTCCATTTGGTATACAAGTCATCATAACTTCCAACAGGGTAGTATTGTTCCTTAATAACATCCCTGAAGGATTCCCAGGTGGTTGGGACTGTAAATAATGAGGTTTTATTTGTTTCCTTTTTCTCACAGAATGTTTCCCACCAATATTTGACATAGTGAATGACTTTGAGGAGTGGAAAAGTAATATTTTCTCTATTCGAAAAGTTATGGATAGAAAAATACATTTCTAGTAGATTCAACCACTTTTCTACAACATATGCATCTATATGACCTTCAAATATAGGAATATGTAAGTTTATTTGTACCTTGAAGGGGGTGACGCCTCTGCTTAAGGAAGATGCGTCACCTATTGGTAGTCGTTGAAGGATTTGTGTGAAACTATCCATCATCTCATTCCTGTGTTGCATGAGGGCTTCCTCAAACAAAATTTTGAAAGGATATCCTATCTTGTCATATTTATTTTCTCCTACCATGATATGTCTCTTGGGAGTGCGAGATCTTTTTTCCTCAAGAGAAACAAACTCGAGACCCAATTCTTTGTACCCTGACCTCGTTGGGGACATGCATTAAGACGACAAGGAGAAGACCACTCTAATACCACTAATCCAAATTTTATGAGAACAACGAAATGAATACAGATTATTAAAATATGATTAACACAGAATAACAGAGATACAATAAAATTGGTTTTCTATTCAATAAGGAAATATGTTGAAACTGTAAAATGCAGTGGAAAACAAGCTTGTTGGAATGGTGGTGGCTTATCTCTGTGAAGAGATGTGACGACTGTGCTCATTTGAAATAAGATGATTACAATGAGGTTCTGAAGTCCTTTTTACAATAAAAAGGAATTCCCAAAACCCTAGACATCCAAAAACCTAACCCTAGGAGATGAAGCGCCAAAAGTCATGTGGGCGTCATTTGGGTAAGTTAGTACATCAACTTCTCGGGGTCGTAACTTTTGCATATGATCTCTGTTTTAGGTGCATGATATCCCATTGGAAAGGTATCGTCGAGGAGATTTATTTTGAGGGATCAATCAGATTCTTTGACTATCATTTAGAATATCAATCCCGAAAAACCTTCATTTAGGCCCTCAAAATGGCCCCGAAAGTTAAAAACTGCTAAAAATAGTAAATTGCCAAACTTGCCAAAAAATTGTTTTGACTGAGTTGGAAAAGGTGGGTGGCCACCAATATCCACCTGTATCATAAATTCATGGTTGTTTGGTTTGAAGAAGTACTTTTGGGTGCATAATTACTTCGATAATACCAAGGCAAGGATTTATATTTTAAACTTGAATGGAGGAGCTTCCATTTGGAAGGAATATCTCAAGGAAATCAAAGTCTTGAAGGAAAGAAAACTAACTTGGAAGTAGTTTGAAAAGTACTTTTGAAAGGAATATGTGTCATAAAAGTATTATGGTGAAAAATTAGGGAATTGCATGAGCATAAGTTAGGACAACTTACTATTGATGCATATTCCAAGAGTTTTATGGAGTTGTTGAGGTAAGTCCCTTACCTCAAGGATGAGAAAGAAAGAGTGCAATGTTTTCTTAATGGATTTCCACAGTCTTACCAAGACAATATTGAGTTTTATCAATCGAATACATTGGAGGACACTATAAGGAAGGCCAAGTGTTTTTGTGACCAGTCTAAACTTAAGCAAGAGCCTCCTAAGGATTGGAAGAGAAAAAACAAGAGAATATTCCAGAAAAAGGGATTCAAGTCCTTTTCATACAAGAATCCAAAGAAAGGTGCATAGTTTTCTCAACCAACAAGAAGTGTGCATTGATAGAATTTTCCATCTCAGAGTGGAAATAAGATAATAGAGTAAGAAAGAGAAAGAGTAGAGTAACCAAAAAATGGACCTCTACAATGTTGGGGTTGTGGAGAACCACACCTATTGAGGGATTGTCCTCACAGAAAACATGATAGCAAGAAGGTGTATCATGCAAAAGAAGAAGTTATGTTCAATGATGTGGATAGAAGTGTACCAAAGATATATGCAACTGTGGAAAATCAACAAGAAGACCACCAAGCTTTTGTGGTGGAGTTGGAAGATATTACTTCCAATCAACCTATTTCTATTCTAATTTACCCTGGATATAGCCTTAGTTATGTGTCACCTTGATCTATTGAGGCATGTTTATTACAAAGAAAGAAACATGTAAGAGATTGGTTGGTTCAGTTGGCCACTAGAACTAAGAGGAAAATGGTTGAGGTCATAGAAGCTTTTCCAATTGAAATGAATGGACTGCAGACTCAAGCAACCTTGAATATTATTCCCCTAGGATCATATGATGTGTTTTTGGGTATGCAATGGCTATATTCCCATAAGGAAAAAATGAATTGTTATGAAAATATTTTGGAATGTGAATGTGAAGAAGGAAATATAAGAGTTTTGCAAGGCATTCGAAAGCTAGTTTCAGTGAGACAAATATCAACATTGAAACTTAAGAAGTTCAGTCAAAAAGGGTGTTCGTTGTATCTTATACAATTTCTTAAATCAATATAGATCAAGGATATAAAGCATGAATATCACCCTATATTGTGGGAGTTTAAGGATGTGTTTCCAGAGGAAGTTCTTGGATTACCTCCAAGGAGAGATCTTGATTTTTCCATAGATCTAGTGCCTAGAGTAGTACCAAAATCCAAAGTTCCCTATAGGATGAGTAGACAAGAGTTGGTGTAGTTGAAGGTACAACTAAAAGAAATGTTGGATAAAGGTGACATCAGGTCGAGTGTGTCCCAATGGGGAGAAATAGCCTTGTTTTTGAAGAAGAAGGATGGTATATTGATATTGTGTATTGACTATAGGCCATTGAATAAGATGAGCATCAATAACTGTTGGAAATATGCCTACAACAGAGATGACGCAGATGATCAAGGCGCAGATGATCAAGGTTGTCATTGATGGCAATCGATTGTTTATGAAGAACAGATGCTGAAACATGCTGCAACACAATTGCAA
>JASDQU010815566.1:7541-30327 GCA_032191745.1 Picea mariana
ACAAACTAACTTATGATTAGTGTTTTAACAAAAACTGCCACGAACCCTTTAGAACCTGCACAGCGCCTTAATGGCGGATCTCCCTGCCATGACTTCCCTTAGAGGACTGCTTCGAATTGTAGTTCTTAGTGAATTTTCTTAACATTTGTCTTTCCATCACGATTTTTCGTTAAAGTCTGTTAGTGAACTGTCATGTACTCTGATCATTTTCCTTCTCAGTGCCACGACCGCTGCCCCTCTGCATGTACAATTGTCCCCAACGTTTTCCTCCTACCTCCACGCCTTAATATCCTCCCTTCTGTGGTGCTTGGGCGTGTGCCTAAACGAAGGTTTTGAGAGCCAATCCTTACGTCCACTTCAGGATTATAGCCATTGTTTAATAGTTTGTTTGTGTGCATTTATTACTGAATCATGGAAGTTGTGTAATGGCTTAATATGTTTTAGATCAACGCCTAAATTCAAGAAGAGGTGGAATGGGCGTATGAATTTAATTTCTTTTTGTTTTTATTGTTTAGAGAGCGCAATAAATTTGAGAACAGGTGGACTGGAAACATGCGTAGAATGTCCTAGAATAGTTATTCTTGTTTTAAAATAGTGCCCTAAATTTTAGGAACAAGTGAATGGAAGTATGAGTCTATTTGTTGTAATAGTTTTTATCTATGCATGTTTTATTAACAGGGCATTGTAAATCTTAATGTTTGGTTCAGTGTTTTAGAACAACACATATAATGGCAATATATTTTTAATTGTTTTGTTGATCTGTTTTAGAAAAGTGCCTACAATGGCAAGAAAATTTTATTTTTAGAGAAGCGCCTATAATGGCAAGAAAATTTTATTGTTTTAACAGCGCGAAGTGGATTTATAACTGCCCATAATGGCAGTGGAGATTGTAGTTGCCTTAACGAAATTTTCTGTTGTTTTTATAACTGGCACTAAGTAAGTTATGCATTGTTAAATTTAAGAAAAGCATTGTTTATTTTATATTTTAAGAAAAGCACTAATGTATTTTATTTTTAAGAAAAGCATTGTTCATTGTTAAATTTAAGAAAAGCATTGTTTATTTTATATTTTAAGAAAAGCACTAATGTATTTTACTTTTAAAAAAAACATTGTTGTATTTAATTTAAGCTTGTGATATTTCAGAAGGGCATTGTTATATTTTAAGTTAAGCATTGTGATATTTTAAGTAAGCATGGATTATCTTTAGTATATTTTAAAAGAAGGTAGGTAAGTGTTATTATATGCTCTTAATATTCAGTTGAGGTTGGATTTTGATTGGGATGAAGGTTTAGATATGGTATGTTGTGCTCTAGTCACTATTGCTCTTGTCACATTGTGGAGGCATGATTCCTTATGACTGGATCATGGCACGCAATGATCAATGAGTGCATACGAAAATCGGGCCTTGGGGCATGTGCCTCCCGATGGCGTTGATGTCGATTATTGAAATCAGTCTATTGTATTTTGTGTTGTAATGCATGATTGTGATTTGTTCTCACCCACTGTGAATGTTCATAGTACATGTGTTGGTTTTATGCTAGTTGTGCCTGAATAATATTGTTGTTGTATTTTATCTTAGTCGTCTAGACTTGTTGTGTTGGGTGGGATGTAAACACCTCATTGTTCCTCAGAATAGTCGCCAGCCTTGAGACCTTAAATGGTCAAAATCGATGGGAACCTAGGCTTGAGTGTTACTTATGTGTCCTGAAGGTCCTAACCATTGCAGGGTAAGATGGGTGGGTAGTCGTTTTTATTCTTCATCTGAGTGAGGGTCGTATGTTGCTTCCAGCTGCATGTTGTGCTAGTATACTAGGTTGTTATGTTTGTAGGTTTCATGAATTGAGTGCATTGAGTTCATCGTCGTGTTGCTATGTTTGATTGAATTGTCATTATTATGTTCCTGCAAAAAAAAAATGTGTACTGATTTTGCGTGGCTTGTTGTCATAACGACGAGGTTTTTTACATATGGTATCAAAGCGAGGTTCGACCTGCGACTTGGGATCACTATGTCTTCCAATGATTAGATATTTGATTACAAAATGTCCCTAACTAGATATATGTGTATTTCATGTAGGTAATCATGGTTAGAGGACGTCATAGAGGTAGACGACGGGGTGCTAAGGGAGGAGGCATGATGCCCCTAGTAGCATCCACGCCCGAGGGTTCTAACCCCTATGGATGCGAACATGTTGTCGGGTAGGAATAGATAGTTGTGGGTGATGTGGTTGGGCAAATGAGGTCCTTTCAGCGGATGTCTGAGGCATTGATCAGTCGTTTGGATAGAGATGAGAACAGGGCACTGACACCTCATGTGGTTCCACCATGCACTTTGGTCAATACTGGTACCATTCACCATGAACTTGAGAAGGTCAAATTTATGGAGTTCTTTGGTGCCCGAATGGCACAGTCGCAGAGGCGTGGTTGGAGAATATGGAGATGTGCTTTGCACTTCGTGACTATACCTCCAACATAAAGGTTCGCATGGTAGTATTTCAACTAAAGGGGAGCTCTCTTCCTTGGTGGAAGATGCTCCTACCACAATTGAACATGGCAGTCGAATATGTGTCATGGGAATTGTTTGAGGAACGGTTACCGGAAAGGTATCTATATGAGGAATTCATTGAGCATCATCTCAACGAGTTCAATGCCTTTTGACAGGGTAGTCGCATGGTGCCCGAGTATGAGTCATGTTTCATGGAGCTTCTTCAGTATGCTCCACACCTAAATACCGAGAAACTTAAGGTCAACAAGATCATGTTTGGCCTTAATTTCATCATTCGTGCAAAGGTGAGGATTCTAGTGCCTCAAACCTTGCATGATTCTTTCTAGAATCCCCTCATAGTGGAGGAGGAGCTTATCAGTGGGTCTTAGAGCAGGAATCTAGTGGGACTAGCAGGACAAGTGTCATCTGGTGTGCAACAGCATCAGACACCAACTAGACATTCACTAGGATATCGTGGCGCCTCCAGAGAGGATCCACTTTAACTACACCTCGACAACCAATGCCTCAGCAGTGGACTCCTTACCAAGGACCACATCACCAACAACAACATCGACCACAACAGCAGTGGTTTAGGCCTATTCACCAGAACAGACTCGGGTAACAAGAATACTGGTTCGAATAAAGGGTGTTGGACATGTGGAGAGACACATTACCAACATGAATTCCCAGTTGAGAAGGCCAAAGCATATGGATAAGCCAGACCCAATACCGTGGTAGATTTAGGCAAAGCCCATCGGATTCATGCAGTAGTGAATAACTACCAGATAGAGAACCATTCGATTGTGCTTGAGATGTCAGGTATCATTGCTAACCAGACCCTTAGTATTTTGATAGGTTCGGGTGCTACATAGATTTTTATTTTTGGTGCAGCGCTAAAAATAATTAAGGTGAAGGAATTTGAACAAGATGCATTTAGCTTTGTATAAATGGCTTCAAGAACCAAGCAGAAGGTTGGAGGGAAGGTTAAGGGTTGTAGCCTTAACCTGGGAGAGTTTCTCACTAGGGCCAACCTGTACATCATGATCTTAGGGTCTTATGACGTCATGATCAGTATGGACTGATTATAATCACATGAGGGAATTGGAATTTACCATCGACCTAAATCCAGGAACTAAACCGATAACGAGAATGCCATGTCGACCCCTAAGTTACAAGAGTTGAAAATGCAACTAAAGGAGTTTTTGGATATAGGACTTATACGTCCAAGTGTGTCACCATGGGGTGCACTTGTTATTTTCATATGGAAGAAGGATGGGTCGTGGAGACTCTGCATTGACTACCGTCAATTGAACAAGGAAACGATCAAGAATCAATATCTATTGCCAAGTATTGATTATCTGTTTGATCAAACGAAATACATGAAGGTGTTTTCAAATATCGAATTGATATTAGGGTATCACCAATTATGGATCAAGGAGGAAAATATCCCTAAGACTGACTTTAAGATGATTTTTGGACATTACAAGTTTACCGTTTTACCGTTGGGACTAACGAATGCCTCAAGATTATTTATGAGTTTGATGAACGGGGTGTTCCGCGAATACTTGGACAAGTTTGTCCAAGTATCCGTTGACAATATTTTTATATATTCGTGGACGATGGAGGAGCATCACGAGCACTTTTTCTTGGTACTACAGTGTCTACGAGAGAAACAATTGTTTGGAAAACTGTCCAAATGCTCATTTTATCAATCGAAGATTCATTACTTAGGGAATTTCATCTCAGGTGAAGGTATCATTATGGATCCAACAAAGGTTGGGGATATTATGGAATGGCCTACGCCGACGAATGTCCCCAAAGTGCATAGCTTCATGGGTTTAACATGATACTATCGAAATTTCATCGAGGGTTTTTCAAAGATAGCAAATCCGATTATGGAATTGCTGAAGAATAACAAGTAGTTTCATTGGACTGAGAAATGTGCAGAAGGATTTCGAAGGATCAAGGACTTGTTGACGACAGTGTCGATACTAAAGGTCCTTGACATGGAGATAGACTTCCTGGTATGCACCGGCACATCCAAGGAAGGTTTAGGAAGAGCCTTGATACAAGACGGTCAAGTGATCGCTTACATCTTGAGAAAGTTGAGAAGGCATGAGGAGAACTATGCAACGCACAATTTGGAGTTGTTAGCCATTGTTTATGCCTTGAGAGTAGGGAGAAATTTCCTTATTGGACGAAAATTCGAACTAAAAATGGACCACTTTGGTTTACAGGACATCTTTACACAAAGTGACTTGAACGCACGACAAAGACGTTGGTCGGAATTGCTTAGCAAATACGATTTCAAGATTACTTACATAAAAGGAACAATGAACAAAGTCGTTAATGCGTTGATTCAAAGAGCATGCATATTTTCATTAATGCCTCTTCAGATGAATCTATGTGAAAATATTCTAAATTTACAATGCGACGATGATTGGTACAAAGAGGTCCAAGATTTTATTGAACAAAACACAATGATGGTACCAAAATTTGAGGGATTTACTCTGGACAACGATGGATTAATGAGATTTAAAAATTGAATTTCCACCCAATAAAGAGTTGAGGAGTTTGATCCTAAACGAGGCTCATAGAGCAGTGTACATGGCTCATCCCGGAGTCATGAAGATGAGCATATACCTTAAACAATTATTCTTCTGGAAGGGAATGAAGGCAGACATAGTCAACTACGTGGTAAGATGTTTAGAATGTCAACAAGTGAGGGATGAACACAAACATCCAATAGGTTTACTGCAGCCACACGCTATTCCATAATTGAAATGGGAGGTAATTTTGATGGATTTCATTGTTGGATTTCCACTGACGGCAAGGAGACATGACTTGATATTTGTAGTAGTCGACACTTTCACAAAGAGTGCACATTTTATTCTTGTGCGTACAACGTATCAAGAACCTGAAATAGACAGAGTTTTCATTAGCGAGATTGTGAGGCTGCATGGCATGCCTAAGAGGATTATATCCGATAGAAGATCAGTGTTTACAGGATGATTTTGTACTAGTTTCCAAGAAGCCTTCAAAACCTAACTTAACTTTAGTAGCATGTATCACCTGGAGACAGATGGGAAGACTAAACGAACAAACCAAATATTGGAGGATATGTTTCATATGTACGTGATGGACCAAAAAAAGTGTAGGGAGGAGTTCTTAACACTGGTAGAATTTAACAACAATTATCAAAGCACCATTAAGATGGAACCTTTTGATTTTCTTTATGAGGGACCATGTCAGACACCTTTGAGTTGGGATCAGCTTGAGGATAAGGTCCTGGTGGGACTTGAAGTGATCCAATAGATGTAAGATCAAATACAAACAATAATACAAAGGATCGAGGAAGCGCATGATCGACCTTAGAGTTTTGTCGATGTGCATCATGTCAACCGTGGTTATGAAGTTGGCGATCGAGTCTTCTTGCGGGTGAAACCGCATAAGAGTTCGATCAAGTTTGGAAAGGGTGCTAAAATATCTCCTAGGTTCTTGGGATATTGTGGAAAATAAGGGGCCCATGGCCTATCAACTACCCTTGCTTGATTCTTTGAGGCGTATGCACGATGATTTTCATGTATATGTTTTGAGACATTATGTTAGTGATCCTACACATGTTATTTACATGAGTTCCTTGAAATTATTGGACGAGGGTGCACTCACGGAAGAGCCAATTCACATCTTGGAGCATCGCATTTGAGAGCTATGGTGTCGAATAGTAGATCAAGTCAAGGTCCAATGGGACAACTATAGTCTTCACTCGACGACCTAGGAGGATGCATATGATATGCGTTAGCAATTTCCATTTTTGTTTGATATATAGACCTATGATATTGTGATACACTTTATTTTGACACTTACATACTATGAAACTTCAGGACGAAGTTTAAAACAAGAGAGGGTGTATGTAATATTCTTCTCTTTCACGCACTGAGCAGACTTATTCTTTAATGACACTTGCATGCAAGTGATCTGGTTCTTCATGTGATTGGTTGTTTTGATTATGATTATGAGATATTGTGGATTTGATGATATGCTATTTTTGTTGTATTTACATCGGTAGGTGCTATTGACTGTGTTCTCTTGAGTGTGCAGGACTCTAGACATTAGAGGATGTTGAGGCATCAATGAAACTCCTTAGACACTAGATCGAGTTAGGGAGTGGACTATTACGGTTTGAATATTGTTGATGTGACATATGTACATATGATTAGATATTATGATGTTGATTGTTATTGCTGACATGATTCATTGATGTATGCAGGCTGACGATGGCTTGTCTAAAAAACTCACATTTGGAGTAAATGGATCACGCACGACAACCAAAGACATTGAGAGAGAGGTGTGGCAGTAGCCCTGCCACAGCCTACTATCACTCCTGTCACGGCTCGAACTGTAGGTTAATTATTACCTAGTTCGAGATACCTGCAATGTCATGGGGGTAGACTGTGACATTCTCTCACAATGATTCTAAGGGGTGCGCAATAAGGCAGGGTACTTATTCCTTAGAGGCCCTTAGTCTTCCACAAGATCACCTGATGGAGTATTGACTCCATGGATTTGGCATCTACCAAATTTAGTCAAGAGGCGAGTGGCACCCTTGGAGCACGTAGTGCATCTTGAAGGGCACATCGCACAAATATAAAGGAAAGAGGCGAGTGGCACCCTTGGACCACGTAGTTCATCCTGAAGGACACGTTGTGATTTTAACTATGGTATGTTAATAAACCTAATGCCTAGAAAACTATGCCTCCTTAGGACCTAGTCGGACTTAAAATTAATGATGTGATAAGTAAAGTTAATAACAAATTTTCCCTTACAAACTATCACCAAGCCTAGTGAATTTAAAACCTAGGTCTAAGTAGAATCTCTGATAAAAAAAAAACTAATTAGACATATAACAAGAAGGGGGTAAAGAAAATTCAACCCTTTTAAGTTAAAGTAAAAACTTTAATGAATGTTTAATTATTAAAGGAGGGTAAATGGTTGTTTGTGTAAACTTGTTAATTTTGAACTTAGTTAAAAAGAAGGAAACTTAAAAAAAAGGAAAAACTTAAAGAAAAGAAGAATCTTAAAGAAAAAGGGGAATGTCTAATTCAATAGGAATCTAACCTTTGAAACTCTCTATTTATGAACTCAACTTGGAATTATATAAGGCGTAAGTCATTTAAGAATTGTAAGGGAATAATGGGACACCGAGTGTCTTTAGGAAAGATTTTAGCTGGGTGAGGGAAATAGACAAATTTAATTAATTGATTAATTTATTTTCTAGTGAAACTAGGGGATCGAGCGACATGTGTATAGGGGAGGTTTTTCCTAATTAAATAAATGAAAAATGAATCTAATGAGGGTTTGGGAAACTAATCACTTGAAAACGCTATAAAAAGGATGGTGGAGGAGCATGGATCACGTCTAGTATGTGTAAGGTTACGTTGCCGGAATTTTATCTTGACTAAACTTTTCTTATGGCAGTTGGGGATACCCATCTCAGACAACGAGTGGTAGCTCGACATTGCAAGGCAAGCTGGGAAGCTAACATTCTCTGGTATTGTGTGAATGTGCTTTTTGTGGCTCGGGGGGATCAGGGGGAAGAATAGTACCCCTAGCATTGGCTAGGAGGTACCAGTGAGGTCTGATCGGTTGGCAAGCGGGAGCTGGACGGAGTGTGCGTGGGACAACAACTACAGAGCATCGCATTTGTCTATGGTACTCGTGTATAATTTGTATTGAATAGTTGTTAAATTCTTGTATATGCATTTCTATAACATCGAAGCATGCATGTGTAGATGGTGTTAAAAGAAAAATATTTATCTATTTTCTGCATATGAATATTTATCCGAGTGATAGCGCACATGTGTGATTTGTCGAAAGGTAGCTAAATTTGTTTTTCTATGCCTTCTTGTTTCACCAGTATTTAGTTGTGATTGGATGCTTTGGTTCATTGTGTTTTTAATTGAATTTATGGTCTCAGTGTCCTTGTTTCCTCTTGAACCTTCTGAGAAAGGGGTGTGGGATTCTTGAGTGTGAGGGAGTCATGGGATTTCTTACTGTCCCTGTTTTGTTTTTACCTCACCTACAATAATTCTTAGGTGACAATGTTCCTAGTAGTGGTAGTTGTGATCGATTTGGTCTAGTGTCTGAACAACAATCCTTGAACCACTTTAGTAGAAGCATCTATGATTTTCCTTTTCTTAGAAATTCACCTAATCAAATCTATGGTTTCCAACACTCGAGAGTTACACCTTAAAATGCACCCAAATGCAAAGTAATGTTATTAATAGGAATCGAAATGAGGTCAGAAGGAGGGTGATGAGTGAGAAATATGAAGAATAATATCATTCATGGGTCGGGTTGTTGGAAAAATATATAAAAATATTGTTGCGGATATAAGCTCTGTATTTTCTTACATAAATTAACCATTCATAGAGACAGGTGAAACCACTTCAAGTGTAAAAAGTCTTATGTTTATTGCAGTGAAAGAAAAATGACTCAAATCTGGGCCATGGAGTTGGATTAAACGCATGGTATACACAAAGACAAAATTTCCCACTAGATTTTTGTTGGTCGACAAGTTTTCTAGGCACTCTATTCAAACAAGTACGACTGCCTTAATTTTTTTTGTGATAGACAAGAAGAGACTCATGACTCAATCAATCATTTCGAGCGCTCCTACATCATTTGGATGTTTGGGTTCTTAACACCATATTCTCAAATTTAAAAATTCCACCAAACCTTCAGAACCTATGCAAAGACTTAATGGCAGATCTCCTTTCCATGACTTCCCTTAGAGGGCTGCCTCAAATTGTAGTTCTCGGTGAATTTTCTTAACATTTGTCCTACCATAACGAATTTTTGTTAAAGTCTATCGGTGAATTGTCATGTACTCTGATCATTTTCCTTCTCAGCACCTCGACCGCTGCCCCTTTGCATGGACAATTGTCCCCATCATTTTCCTCCTACCTCCATGCCTTAGTATCCTCCCTTCTATGGTTCTTGGGTGTGAGCCTTAGCGAAGGTTTTGGGTGCCAATCCCTGTGTCCACTCCATGATTATAGTTGTTGTTTAATAGTTTATTTTTGTGCATTTATTACTGAGTCATAGAAGTTGTGTAATAGCTTAATCTGTTCTAGATAAAATCCTAAATTCAAGAATAGGTGGAATGGACGTATCAATTTAATTTCTTTTTGTTTTTATCGTTTAGACAGCACAAAAAATTTGAGAACAGGTGGACTCGAAACATGCGTAGAATGGCTTGGAATAGATATTCTTTCTTTAAAACAATGCCCTAAATTTTAGGAACAAGTGTATGGCAGTATGAATCTATTTGTTGTAATAGTTTTTATATATGTATGTTTTATTAATAGGGCACTGTAAATCTTAATGTTTGGTTGACTGTTTTAGAACAACGCATATAATGGCAGTATATTTTTAATTGTTTTGTTGATCTATTTTAGAAAAGCGCCTGTAATGGTAGGAAAATTTTATTATTTTAACAGCGCCAGGTGGATTTATAACTGCCAATAATGGCAGTGGAGATTGTAATTCCCTTAATGAAATTTTGTATTATTTTTATAGCTGGCACTAAGTAAGCTATGCATTGTTAAATTTAAGAAAGGCATTGTTTATTTTATATTTTAATAAAAGAACTAGTGTATTTTATTTTTAAGAAAAAAATTGTTGAATTTAATTTAAGCTTGTGATATTTCAGAAAGGCATTGCTATATTTTAAGTTAAGCATTGTGATATTTTAAGTAAGCATGGATTATCCTTAGTATATTTTAAAAGAAGGTAGGTAAGTGTTATTATATTTTCTTAACATTCGATTGAGGTTGGATTTTTCTTGGGATGAAGGATTAGATATGGTATGTTGTGCCCTAGTCGCTACCGCTCTTGTCGCATTATGGAGGCATGATTCCTTATGACTGGATCATGGTGCACAATGATCAATGAGTGCGAATGACAACTGGGCCTTGGGGAATGTGCCTCCTGATAGAATTGATGTTGATTATTGAAATCAATGTATTTTATTTTGTGTTGTAATCCATGCTTGTGATTTGTTCTCGCCTGTCGTGAATGTTCAGAGTACATGTGTTGTTTTTATTCTAGTTGTGCTTGAATAATCTTGTTGTTGTATTTTAAATTAGTTGTCTGGACTTGTTGTGTCAGGTGGGATGTAGACACCTCCTTGTTATTCATAATAGTTTCCAGCCTTGAGACCTTAAATGGTCAAAATCAATGGGAACCTGGGCTTGAGCGTTACTTATGTGTCATAGAGGTCCTAACCATTGCAGGGTAGGACACGTGGGTAGTCATTTTTTTTCTTCATCTGAGTGAAGGCAGTATGTTGCTTCCAGTTGCATGTTGTGATAGTATACTAAGTTGTTATGTTTGTAGGTTGTGCAAATTGTGTGCGTTGATTTTGTCTTCGTGTTGCAATGTGTGAGTGTATTGTCATTATTACTTTCCTGCAAAAAAATTAAAAATGTGTATTGATTTTGCGTGGCTTGTTGTCGTAGCAACCGGGTTCATTACATATGTTGTTAGAATGAGGTTTAACCCATGACTTGGGATCACTACGACTTCCAGTGATTATATATTTGATTATAAAAGTTTCTTACTAGATTAATTTGTATTTCGTGCAAGTAACCATGGTTAGAGGACTTCACGGAGGTAGATGACGGGGTGCTAGGGGAGGAGACACGACCCCCCGAGTACCATCCATGCCTGAGGGGTCTAACCCCCATGGAGACGAACAGGTTGTTGGGCAGGAACAGATAGATTTGGGTGATGTGGTTTGGCTGATGAGGTCCTTTTAGCAGATGTTTGAGGCACTAATTAGCTGTTTGGATAGAGATGAGGCAAGGGCACCGACATTTCTTGAGGGTCCACCGCATGCTCCGATTTGTACTAGTATAATTCACCGTGAACTCGTGAAGGTCAAATTTCCCGAGTTCTTTGCTGCCCTGGATGGCGCAGCTGCTGAGGCATGCTTAGAGAATATGGTGATGTGATTTTCACTTCCTGAATATACCTCCAACATGAAGGTCTACATGGCAGTATTTCAACTGAAGGGGAGTGATCTTCTCTAGTGGAAGATGCTCCTGTCGCAATTGAACATGGAATTTGAAGACGTGTCATGGGAAGTGTTCGAGAAATGGTTCTGGGAGAGGTATATATCTAAGGAATTCATTGAGCATCAGCTCAACGAGTTCAATGCCTTTCGATGGGGAAGCCACATGGTTCCCGAGTACAAGGCTCATTTCATGGAGTTGCTTCAGTATGATCTGCACCTGAATACCGAGAAACTTAAGGTCAACATGCTCATGTTTTGCATTAATGTCAGCATTTATGAAAAGGTGAGGATTCTAATTCCTCAAAACTTGCATGATGATTTCCGAAAGCCCCTCTTAGAAGAGGAGGAAATTATCAGTGGAGGTCGGAGCAGGATTCTAGAGAGACTAGTGAGATAGGCGTCATCTAGTGCATAGTAGCATCAGACACTAGATAGACATTCACCAGGATATCGTGGCATCCATAGAGGATTCACTTTCACTACACCTCGACAACCAACGCCTTAGCAGTGGACTCCTTACTAAGGACCACAACACTAGCAATAGTGTCGATCATGGAAAAAACAGTTTAGGCGTGTTCAGCAGAACATACCCAGGTTCCAGGCAAGTGGGTCGTCATATTCTACTTTAGGTAACAAGAGTATTGGTCCAAAGAAAAGGTGATGGACATGTGGAGACATAAATTACCAGCATGACTTCCCAGCTGAGAGGGCCAGAGCATATAGATCAGTTGAACCTGCTACCATGGGAGATTTGGGCAAGACCCATTGGATTCATGCAGCGGTGAATAACCGCAAAACAAAGCACCATTCGATTGTGCTTGAGATGTCAGGTACTTTCGCTAACCAGATCCTTAGTATTTTGATAGATCCAGGTGCTACATAGAGTTTTATTTTTGTTTCAGTGCTAAAACAAATTAAGCTGAAGGCAGTCAAACAAGGCAAGTTTAGCTATGTAGAAATGGCTTCAAGAGCCAAATAGAAGGTTGGAGGGAAGGTTACAGGTTGTAACCTTAACCCGAGAGAGTTTTTCACAAGGGCCAACCTATACATCCCGATATTAGGGCTTTATGACATTGTGATCGGTATGGACTGGTTGGAATTGCATGAGGGAATTGGAATTTACCATCGACCTAAAACTAGGAACTAAACTAAAAGCAAGAAATCCTTATCAGATTTTGATCCTTGAGTTACAAGAGTTGAAAAGGAAACTGAAGGATTTTTTGGATCTAGGACTTATATGTCCAAGTGTGTCACCATGGGGTGCACCTATTATTTTCATATGGAAGAAGTATGGGTGGTGAAGACTCTGCATTGACTATCGTCAATTGAACAAGGAAACAATCAAGAATAAATATCCATTGCCAAGGATTGATGATATATTTGATCAAATGAAAGGTGTGATGATATTTTCAAAGATTGACTTGAGATCAAAGTCATACTAGTTATGGATCAAGGAGGACGATATCCCTAATACCGCCTTTAAGACACGTTTTGGACATTACTAGTTTACTATTTTACCGTCTGGACTGAGGAACTCCCCAGGGGTATTTATGATTTTGATGAATGGGGTGTTCTACGAATACTTAGACACGTTCGTCCAAGTATTCATTGATGATATTTTGACATATTCGCGGATGATGGAGGAGCATGATGAGAACTTGCATTTGGTACTACAATGTCTACGAGAGAAATAATTGTTTGGGAAGATTCCCAAATCCTCATTTTATCAGTCGAAGATTCATTACTTAGGGCATGTCTTCTCAAGTGAAGTTATCGTTGTGGATACAAAAAAGGTCAAGGCTATTATGGAATGGCCTGCGTCAATGAATGTCCCCAAACAATGTAGATTCATGGGTTTAGCGAGATACTATCAACATTTTGTCGAGGGTTTTCTGAAGATAGAAAATCTGATTATGAAATTGAAGAAGAAGAACAAGAAGTTTGTTTGGACCGAGAAATGCACAGAAGCATTTCGGAGGCTCGAGGATTTGTTAACCACAACGCTAATACTAAATGTCCTTGACATGGACGTAGAATTATTGGTATACACTGACACATCCAAGAAAGGCTTAGGTGGAGTCTTGATGCAAGACGATCGATTGATCACTTACATCTCGAGAAAGTTGAGACGGTATGAGGAGAACTATGAAACACACCATTTGGAGTTGTTAGCCATTATTTATGCCTCCAGAGTAGGGAGACACTACCTTATTGGATGAAAATTCAAACTAAAAGCAGACCATTATGGTTTAAAACACATCTTTACACAAAGTGACTTGAATGCATGAAAAAAACATTGGTAGGAATTGCTTAGCCAATATGATTTCGAGATTACTTACATAAAAGGAACATTGAACAGAGTGGTTGATGTGTTGAGTTAGAGACCATGCATATTTTCGATGATGCCTCTTCAAATGAATCTATGTGTAAATATTATAACTTTACAACATGATGATGACTGGTACAAAGAGGTCCAGGATTTTATCGGACAAAACACAATGATGGTACCAAAATTTGAGGGATTTACTCTCAAAAACGACAGATTAATGATATTTAAAAATTGAATTTATGTACCGCCCAACGAAGATTTGAGGAGTTTGATCCTAAATGAGGCTCATAGAGTAGTGTACATGGCTCATCCTAGAAACATGAAGACGAGGGTAAACCTTAAACCCTTATTCTTTTGTAAGGAAATGAAGGCATACATAGTCAACTACGTGGGAATATGTCTAGAATTTCAACAAGTGAAGGATGAACACAAACATCTAACAGGTTTACTACAACCATACGCTAATCCATAATCAAAATGGGAGGTCATTTTCATGTATTTCATTATTGTATTTCCACTAACGACAAGGAGACACGACTCAATATTTGTAGTATTCGACACTCTGACAAAGAGTGCACATTTGATTCTTGTGTGTACAATGTATCAGGCACCTGACATAGATAGATTTTTCATCAACGAGATTGTGAGGCTGTGTGGAGTGCCTAATAGGATTATATCCGATAGAGGATCGATGTTTACAGGATGATTTTGTACTATTTTCCAAGAGGCCTTGGGTACCCAACTTAACTTTAGTAGCACGTATCACCCGAAGATAGATGGGAAGACCAAACAAACAAACCAAATATTGGAGGATATGTTGCGTATGTACATAATGGACCAACAGAACTGTTGGGAGGAGTTCTTTCCACTGGTATAATTTTCATATAACAACAATTATCAAAGAACCATTAATATGGCACCTTTCAAGTTTCTTTATAGTCAACCATGTTGGACGCCTTTATTTCAGATCATCTTGAGGATAGGGTCCTAGTGGGACTAGAAGTGATCCAAGAGGTGGAATATCAAATTAAAAAAATACAACAAAGGATCAAGGAAGCACGGGATCAACAAAAGAGTTATGCTGATGTGCATTGTGTCGACCGTAGTTATGAAGTTGGTGATTGAGTCTTCTTGCGGGTGAAACTGCATAAGAGTTCGATCAAGTTTGGAAAGGGTGCTAAATTATCTCCTAGGTTCATGGGACCCTTCAATATTGTGGAAAAGAAGGGGCCTGTGGCCTATCATCTAGCCTTTCCTGATTCTTTGAGGCGTATGCACGATGTTTTTCATGTATTTNAATTTTCATATAACAACAATTATCAAAGCACCATTAATATGGCACCTTTCAAGTTTCTTTATAGGCAACCATGTTGAACGCCTTTATTTCGAATCATCTTGAGGATAGGGTCCTGGTGGGACTAGAAGCGATCCAAGAGGTGGAATATCAAATTAAAAAAATACAACAAAGGATCAAGGAAGCACGGGATCAACAAAAGAGTTATGCTGATGTGCATCGTGTCGACCGTAGTTATGAAGTTGGTGATTGAGTCTTCTTGCGGGTGAAACTGCATAAGAGTTCGATCAAGTTTGGAAAGGGTGCTAAATTATCTCCTCGGTTCATGGGACCCTTCAATATTGTGGAAAAGAAGGGGCCTGTGGCCTATCGTCTAGCCTTTCCTGATTCTTTGAGGCGTATGCACGATGTTTTTCATGTATTTATTTTAAGACATTATGTTAGTGATCCTAGACATGTTATTGACATGCGTTCCTTGAAAGTATCAGACGAGGGTGTGCTCACGATGGAGATAAATCACATCCTGGACCATCACATTCCACAACTATGGCATCAAATAGTAGATCAAGTCAAGGTCTAGTGGGACAACTATAGTCTGCGATCGATGACCTAGGAGGATGCATATGATATGTGACAACAATTTCCATTTTTGTTTGATAGCTATACCTATGATATTGTGATACACTTTATTTCGGCACTTACATATTGTGAAACTTTGGGATGAAGTTTAAAAGAAGAGGTGGTGTATGTAACATCCCTATCTTCCATGCACTGAGTGAAATTATTCTTTGAGGACACTTGCATGCAAGTGATTCAGTTCTTTACACGATTGGTTGTTTTGATTATGATTATGAGATATTGTGGATTTGATGAGATGATATTTTTGTTGTATTTAAATCGACGGGTGCTATTGACTGGGTTCTCCTCAATGCGTAGGAATCTAGACGTTAGAGGATGTCGAGGCATCAATGAAAATCCTTGGACTCTAGATCGAGTCAGGGAGTGGACTGTTAGGGTATGACTGTTGTTGATGTGACATATGTACATATGATTAGATATTATGATGTTGATTTTTATTGCCGACATGATTTTTTGATGGATGCAGGATGACGATAACTTGCTGACCAGACTCACGTTTGGAGTAAAGGGGTCATGCACAACAAATAGAGACAGTGAGAGAGAGGTTTGGTAGAATCCCTACCACAACCTACTAGCACTCCCACCACCACTCCAACTGTAGGTTAACAATTACCTATTTCGAGAGACCCGCGCTGTCGTGAGGGTAGACTATGATAGTCACTCACAATGATTCTAAGGGGTGCACAATGAGGCCAGGTCCTTATTCCTTAGGGGCCCTTAGTCTCCCATAAGATCACCTAATGGAGTATTGACTCCATGGGTTTGAAATCTACCAAATTCAATCAAGAGGCGAGTGGCACCCTTGGAGCACGTAGTGCATTCTGAAGGGCACGTCAGGATTTTAACTATGCTAATTTAATAAACCTAGTGCCTAGAAAACTATGCCTCCTTAGGATCTGGTCGACCTTAAAATCAATGATGTGATGAGTAAAGTTTAATAAAAAAGTTTCCCTTAAAAACTGTCACCAAGCCTAGTGAATTTAAAACCTAGGTCTAAGTAGAACCTCTAATAAAAAAATAATAATAATTATACATATAACAAGAAAGGGGTAAAGAAAATTCAATCTTTTTTAATTAAAGTAAAATTTGTAATGAATGTTTAACTATTAAAGGAGGGTAAATGGTTGTTTGTGTAAACTTGGTAATTTTGAACTTAGTTAAAAGATGTAAACTTAAAGAAAATGGGAAACTTAAAGAAAAAGGGGAATGTCTAACTTAGTAAGGAATCTAGCCTTTGGAACTCTCTATTTATGAACTCAACTAGGATTTATGTAAGGCGTAATTCATTTAAGAATTGTAAGGGAACAATGGGACACTGAGGAACATTTTTATGAATGCTTTTAGGTGGGTGAGGGAAACAGGAAAATTTAATTAATTAATAAATTGATTTTCTGTTGCAACTAGGGGATCGAGCGACATGTGTACAGGGGAGGTTTTTTCTAACTAAATAAATGAAAAAGGAATCTAATGAGGGTTTGGAAACTAATCACTTGAAAACGCTATAAAAAGGATGGTGAAGGAGTATGGATGACATCTGGTATGCATAAGGTTACACTTCCAAAATTTAATCTTGACTGAACTTTTCTTGTGGGAGTTGGGGATACCTAGCTTGGACGACGAGTGGTAGCTTGACATTGCGAGGAGAGATGGGAAGCTAGCATTCTATGGTATTGTGTGTGTGGCCCTTTTGTAGTTTGGGGGGCTGAAGGGGAAAAAGAGTACCCCTATCATTGTCGAGGAGGTACTAGTGAGGTCTTATTGGTTGGAAAGAAAGAGCTAGATGGAGCGTGCATGAGACAATGACTACGAAGTATCGCATTTCGCTACAATACACATGTGTATAATTTGTATTGAATATTTGTCAAATTCACGTATATGTGTTTCTATAATTTTGAATCATGCATGCATGGATGGTGTTAAAAGAAATATATTTGTTTATTTTCTGCATATGAATATCTATACGGGTGAGAGCGCACATGTGTGATTTGTCGAAAGGTAGATAATTTTTTGTTTTTGCGCCTTCTTGTTTCGCCAATATTTTTTTGTGATTGGATGCTCTAGTTCATTTCATTTTTAATTGAATTTATGGTCTCAACGTCCTTGTGTCCTCTTCAACCTTCTGATAAATTGGTGTTGGAGTCTTGAGTGTGAGGGAGTCATGGGATTTCTTGTTGTCCCTGTTTTTTATTTTACCTCGCCTACAATAGTTCTTAGGTGATGATGTTCCTAGTAGTGGTATTTGTGATCAATTTGATCTAGTCTTTCAAAAATAGTCCTTGAACCTCTTTAGTGGAAGTGTTCATGATTTTCCTCTGCATACAAATGCACCTAATCAACTCTATTCTTTCCAACACTCAAGAGTTACACCTTAAAACTCACCCAAATTCAAAGTAATGTTATTGGTAGGAATCGAAATGAGGTCGAAAGGAGGGTGATGAGTGAGGAATATGAAGAAGCATATCATCCATGGGTCGGGTTGTTGGAAAAAAATATATAAAAATATTGTTGCAGATCTGAGCTCTATATTTTCTTACGAAAATTAACCATTCAAAGAGACAGATGCAACCAATTGAAGGGTAAAAAGTCTTATGTTTACTGCAGTGAAATGCAAACAACTCAAATCTAGGCCATGGAGTTGGATTAAACCCCTGGTATACACGAATATAAAATTTCCCACGAGATTTTCATTGGTCGACACGTTTTCCAGGCACTCTATTCAAAG
Organism: Picea mariana; assembly: GCA_032191745.1. Classification (NCBI taxonomy): domain Eukaryota; kingdom Viridiplantae; phylum Streptophyta; class Pinopsida; order Pinales; family Pinaceae; genus Picea; species Picea mariana. Next base: position 26,087 of record JASDQU010815566.1, read on the forward strand.
AAGTATGACCCCTTACTTTTTTTTTGTGATAGAAAAATAGATACTCATGAATGAATGAATCATTCAAACGCTACTACATCGTTTGGATGTTTGGGTTCTTAACACCATCTTATCAATTTAAAAACTTCCAGGAACCCTTCAAAACCTACACAAAGAGTTAATGGAGGATCTCCTTGCCATGACTTCCCTTAGAGGACTGCCTCGAATTTTAGTTCTCAATGAATTTTCTTAACATTTGTCTTGCCATCATGATTTTTTTTTTAAGTCTGCCAGTGAACTATCATGTACTTTGATCAATTTCCTTCTTAGTTCCTCGACCACTATCCCTCTGCATGGACAATTATCCTCAATGTTTTCATCCTACCTCCATGCCTTAGTATCCTCCCTTCTCTGGTTCTTGGGCGTGTGCCTCAGCAAAGATTTTGAGAACCAATCCCTGTGTCCACTCCGAGATTATAGTCATTGTTTAATAGTTTATTTGTGTGCATTTATTATTGAAGCATGGAAGTTGTGTAATAGCTTAATCTATTTTATATCAATGCCTAAATTAAAGAACAGGTGGAATTGTGGTGGCATGATTCCTTATGATTGGATCATGGCGTGCAATGATCAATGAGTGCATATGAAAATTGTCCCTTGGGGCATGTGCCTCCTGATGGCGTTGATGTCAATTATTAAAATCAATGTATTGTATATTTTGTTGTAATGCATGGTTTTGATTTGTTCTCTCTCATCGTGAATGTTCATATTACATGTTTCATTTTTATGTTGGTTGCACCTGAATAATCTTGTTGTTGTATTTTATCTTAGTCATTTGGACTTGCTGTGTCAGGTGGGATGTAGACACCTCTTTGTTCCTCAGAACACTCGCCATCCTTAAGACCTTAAATGGTCAAAATCGATGGGAACCTAGGCTTGATCATTGCTTATGTGTCCTGGAGGTCCTAACCATTGCAAGGTAAGACGAGCGGGTAGTCATTTTTATTTGTTGTCTAATTGAAGGTTGTATGTTGCTTCTAGCTGCATGCTGTGCTAGTATACTACATTTTTTTTGTTTGTAGGTTGTGCGAATTGAGTACGTTGAGTTTTTCTTCATGTTGTGATGTTTGGGTGTATTTTCGTTCTTAGTTTCCAGCAAAAAAAAAAAAAGTGTATTGATTTCGCGTGGCTTGTTGTCATAATGACAGGGTTTGTTACATTTAAACCTAAAATTAAAATCGTAGTAAACCTTAGGGTGTGAATACCTGTGAGTGAGGCAAATGATGCATGATTTTGGGAATGAGGAAGTTGATATGCCATTCCAGGACACATTGAAATACATAATTTAAATCATTAGTATATATATAAATTCTACCAATATTTGGATAGTCATGTTGTAAAAATTATTATGAAGTGGAAAGAATAACAGAGTGAAGGACTTCTAGGTGCTTACCATTGATTGAGTACCTTCATTGGATACCATGGCCAGAAATATCCATGAACGATACCAACTCTCATATATCTTGGTTAAACGAAATGGAAGGAACCTGCATTACACACCAAAGTTAGAATTTAAATTTAAAACGTCAGACTACAGCAAAAATGGTCGTAAACACTGAAACTATGTTGGGTAAATTGTAAATACATCAGAATATTACCAAAGAGGAAGAAACCCACATAATGTCCTTTGAGATACCATTACTTCGAACATTAAGTATAGAGATGGTGAAATATCATTTAGCACTCAAAACGACCGGCATTGGAAAATGAAAATGGTTGAAATACTCGAAGGAAACAAATTGTGACGAAATTCCTCCAATAGAATCAAGTTCCCCTGAAGAGAACAACTCTAAACTATAAGCTAAAATACTATAGGATACTAGGTAAAGAAATTTCCAACACTAGGTAACAAATTAGGGTAAGGGATAAGTGAAGAACTACACAAAACAATGCTACCATACATAATGACTTCTTTACAGTTGGAAAACAACACATAACAATGCTACCATACAAGGAACACATTCTCTTACAGATCAAATGCGAGTATAATTAGGGTAAGAATGGTCGGACATGTGGAAATAAATCCCCAACCGTCATTGTTAAAAAAAAAAAAAGTACTCCAACAACTAGTAGCAGATCCCTTTGACACTTGTTCATTAGAACAGTTGTGATCAAGCCCCGCGTTTTCCCAATTAAGATCCTAACACATACAAAACCAAACTCTTCCAGATAGTTTTTGTAGGAAAATTCCCCTGCGGACAGGTGAATATCCTCTTGGATTCTAGACCCCTACTACCAATATAGAAATATGCTAACATTTGACACTAACATTCCTTTGATATTTTATTAACTATTCAGAAATATAAAGAGAAAGAAGAAAGTGTGATGCACCTTATTCCACTGTTTTTCCTCACTGCTCCAATTTGAGCTTGATCTCCAGACTCATTCGCACAACTTGATACATGCAAACCATATACAACAAAGAGACATAAGAAAACTCCTACTCTAGCATACTAGATTAAACAAATTCATCTATAATAGAAAATCATATGTAAAGATACATAAACTAGAAGGAAATAGGAAAAGCATATATTAATATGATAACTCAATAAGATTACTTACACCCATGGATGATGATGCAACACTCTTCTAAGATATCATCATCCAAACCTTGCATGATGCTCCTAATATCAATAGGATTTATATCAAAAAGATTCCTCCCAAGATCATAAGTATGATACCTCTAATCTACCTCTCATAATCAAAGGTTTTATACCTTCCAAATTATCCCTTTTTCCTTGAAAAGGCCTCCTTTTATAAGCTTGGGAGGATCAACCACCATGAGTATATTTGGGGATTATTTGAGGATATAACTCCTTTAGGTTAGGATTTGATCCTAGAATAGTGCCATAGGATAGTACTCGATCCAAACCAACCTCATCTCCAAGAGTTGGCCCTTAGAAAGAGTTTGGATTCTCCAAAATTTTCTCTAACCAAAGTCAACACTCCCCTATAGTTAGATACAGGGAATTGATCCTATATCAACTCTCCCTACATAAGGTAATGGGGGCATTGAATAACTCCCTTAGCATGGCTAGAGGGGCACTACCCTTCAAAAATGCCCAAACAAATGTTGATTTTTCAAGTAAAAAGTGTGTTTTTGGCATTGAAATGATGGGTTTCGTCCTCCAATATGACTTAGGGATTATGGAAAATGTTCTTTTATGGTTTTAAGGGGTTAAAACATGTAGAAAAACATACAAAAGTGCATGCAACAATTAGTAAGGTGCATACAACACTTGCGACATTTAGGGTGAGATACTTAAGTGTGAAATTTTTATCTGTATTAGATTGCTCGCTAAAGTGTCAGGTTAGAAGAGAAACTAAGGGTTGAAACACTTTACAATTATTCATTGCAAGGGAGTGGAGTTGGAGAACCTGGAAGAATATACAGACAACCATCAAACAATATTAATATATGTTCCATTTATGAGGCAGACATACCTATGTTCAGAATATGAGATGACTCAAAGAATGGTCACTGACCAATACACCGCGGATCCATGAAAAATGTTGACTAAGGATATGGCCACCAAAGATACAATGTGGATCCATACCTCCATGACATGAACTAATTGTAGCCATGAGAAATACACACTAGATCTACGAGATGATAAAATAAATCCACGGACCGATACAATGTGGATCTACATAACAGTTTATATATCAACATGCTCAAATGATCTCCTTCATAGTTGTTACACATTATTTTCGTCATCACTATGACCATTAATGATGTAAACCTATATGTACTCTTCAGAGGGGTTAGTGGCCTGAGTTCCTGAAGAAGGAAGGGAGAAGAAATTTTTATGAGAAAAGAAGTTGCATTTTCCTTTTGAAAAACCCTATAAAAAGAGAAGTTCACAGGTTGCACTATGGCTAGGGTGCGAGAATGTCTGATTCTCGCAAGCTGCACCATAGATGGCTTGCGAGAAGTTCACAAGTTTCACTATAGGTAGGGTGCAAGAATGCTTACACGTGGGAAAAACAAGCATTTTCTTGAATCTTCTAGAAGGAGAAACTTCCATGGTGAGGTGGCATCCGAATGGTTTGGATCTTACTCGCTTTCATGATTTAGTGGGATCATCCTAACCTCCTCACCTTATCATCTTCAACTTATAAAAGGAGAGGAGTTCTCATGGAGAAAGTTAGCTTTGGTTGGATTTTGAGTTTTTGAGCTTTGGTTAGATTTGGAGCTTTTG
>JASDQU010815568.1:0-10924 GCA_032191745.1 Picea mariana
GTGTGGTTGTTGGGGGGTGAAACCTTGGTGTGTTTGAGATGAGCACTTACATCAATGAAGGGTTTGATGGGTCAAAACCCTAGTTGCTCTGTGATGAAAGTATGTTTCCAACCGTGATAAGTGATAGATCTACTTTATTGTTCGTTGGTATGCATTTATTTTCAACGGGTGTGATCCCTAGAGGACCTATGATAGGACATTGATTTTTTCATTGGATACCGATTTATTCTACTTCATTTATTGTTGGATGGATTTATTTTCAACAAGTGAGATACCCAAGAGGACTTGCGATACGTGGCTGATTTTTCTAATGGACAGCAATGTGTTCTACTTCATTTATGGATGGAATGAATTTATTTTCAGTGAGAGTGATGCCCAAGAGGACCTAGGATAGGTGATTGATTTGTTCTAGTTGATGCCAATGTGTTTCACCTGTGATAGGTGGAGGTTCTACTTCATTGATGGCTGGTATGTGATCTATATTTAGCAAGTGTGAGGCCGAAGATAGCTTGTGATAGGTGGCTAATTTGTCCCAATGGATGTCAATGTTTGGAGTGGATTGGTGATAGGCATGCTTAACCATTTGATTGCTTGTTGATTTTTGGAGCTCGAGATGGGCTTATTCATTCTATGATAATTTGATGATTATCGACTAATCAATTTTGGTTGCAACCTTGCTCAACTTCAAGGATTGTTACCAATGGAGAGAGCTTTCAGTGTTGTCCCTTGTGGATAGTATTGGTTGTACATCTTGTACATTTGTGGAGAAATTGATCATGGTTGTGATAATTGCTGCAATACCAAGCTATTGGTGATCTTGTGCATTTGTACTCTGTACTTGATCTTGGAGAGTGAATCTTTCATGTTGTATCATTCTTGTGTGTACTCTTGTCTTGGAGTATTTGGCATTGAAAAAAGGGTGTGGAAGACCTAACTTGGAGATAGGTTGAAAACCTATGGTGGCGGAATCAATGATTGATTTCAAGCTTGCAGCGGATGTGAGTAGTGATGAGTAATAGTGACAAGGTTGTTGGTCTCTCGAGTAGAGGGAGTTGACCATGATGATACTCTTGCTTCAGAATTCTCTTTGTAAGAGCATGGTGACTTTGTTGAGGTTGTTGCTTTAGTTGTTGAAGGCTTTGAGGTGCATGAAAGGGATTCTCATGCTCACAGTTTGATGATGACCCTTTATGGGTTGTTATAACTCCTAGTACCTACCATGAGCTTGGTATTTCAAGATCAAGGAGTTGAAATGTATGCAGATTTTGTCTTGTCCTTTTGACATATTTGGTCCACTAGTATTGATCTTGTTGGAGATGTGATTATCTCTGTAAGATGTCCTGAAAAAATCTTGATGTAATGCCAAAAGATTTTGGCCCGTGATGATGATTTTAGTGATGTTGAAGTTTTAACAAGTTATTGTTGATGTCTTCCTTATTCTGAAGTAATTTAGAGTTCAACAGGAAGAAGTGATCTAGGGTTATGTTCCTTCAGTTTAACAAATGGTCATTGTTCTTTTGGAGCCACTAGCAGAACTTGGTTTGGTGGTGTAACCCAAGTGACTTTGTTGCATTCTCCCTACATGTTCACAATCCAAAGGTCGAGTTGTAGATTGCTTGGTTGATTGCTCAAGAAGAAACACACCTTTCTGAGCAGTGATTACTTGGATGTTGAGGTGTGCAAACCTCTACTTGTGGGTATGACTCTCGCAAAGTAGGTATGATGTTCTATCGTGATGGAGGAGTATTCTTTCAGCTTTGCGGAGGCACCAAAGTTATAGGTTGCAGATTCAGAGGGAGTTGAATGCCTGCATCTACTTAACCAAGGTCAAGCATCCACCCAAACTAAGCCATCCATATGTCCATGAAGCATCGCCAAGGGACTAGGAGACTTAGTGCTCTCCTATCAAGGTGAAAACACTTTTGGAGTAATCCCAAAAGCCAATACTCCCTCTTTACAACATTCAACTCCCTCTGAATCTGCAACCTATAACTTTKCTTATATATTCTAACATCATTATGCCTGCATCTACTTAACCAAGGTCAAGCATCCACCCAAACTAAGCCATCCATATGTCCATGAAGCATCGCCAAGGGACTAGGAGACTTAGTGCTCTCCTATCAAGGTGAAAACACTTTTGGAGTAATCCCAAAAGCCAATACTCCCTCTTTACAACATTCAACTCCCTCTGAATCTGCAACCTATAACTTTGGTGCCTCCGCAAAGTGTTTGGAGTAATCATTATACGTGCATTTGCCTAATGAATGATCATTGTTAATCCCAAAGAAACCAAAATCGTGATCTTCCAACTATGGATCGAATCAACCTCCAAACAAGCCTATTCAAAGCACATCGATTCAAACTTGTGTTGACCGAGTTTAACTTGATCAATACAAGTCAAACTTGCGATTTTTTGGTACAAATTGTGAATTTTACTCACGATTCAAGAACGTATCACGCTCGAAGGTCTATAAAATCCTATGTTGCACTAGCTTTGGGGACGGGGGGACGAGCTTCCGGGACGGCTAGAGCGCACCTCCAAATTTTTCAGGGGACGACAATAATATATATATATATATATATATATATATTATTTAAAATTTTATATATATATATTATAAAAAATATTTAAAAACTCAACATACATGAATAGTAGTTTTAATTTTCTACATACATGCAAATATAAATATACATATGATAGTTTTAATTAAAACTATAAATATAGTATATACATAATTTATATGTATTTAATATTAATATGATAATTTATGTATATGAAAAATATTAAATTTAGTATTAAAACTATATTTAGTTTTAATTTAATATGATAGTTTTAATTCATATATGATATTTATTATTTATTTAATATATGATAATTTTAAGAGTGTATTTTTAATAAGCTTAGTTTGTGTATATGATATTTATTTATTTAATTTATTAAAACACTTCTTGTAAACGCAGTTGTGCTCGACCATACCCATATACCTTAATACATGAATGGAAAATAATATATATAAATTAAAACATTGAAATGCCCTAAGTTTTGTGCATCTCCAATCAGAATATAGATGCGATGGATAAGCCCAAGCCAAGCAGTTCAAATCCTGTTGGCGGCAACAATTCTAAATCTTGTGATTGTTGGCGGAGACTGTCGACGGCGAATAGAGGTCGTGGGTTTAGCAATTGAAGGGCCAGGCATCCATGTCTCTTTAACTCCCCACTTGCAACGTTGTTCGTCTCCCATGGGTCGGCAAACAGAGGTCGCAGGTTTAGCAACAACGATGACAGTCATGTACATTAGCACCATAGATAAGCCCATGACCAGTCTGTAGCATAAGCCCGCAATGAAACCCGCGAGCAGACTATGGGACAATTCTGTGATGAAGCTCGCGACCAATCTGTAGGAGAAGCCCGTACCCTAATTGTTCCATAATTTCGTGAGGGACGGATTGGGTACGCCATGGAAGTCCCCACGTCCCCAATGGCGTTCCCACTATTTTGGGAACATTCCCAGGGTGTTCTTAAGTCCCCAAAATGCAGGGGACGAAGAGTTTTTTGGCGAGGACGTGTCCCCGTGTAGCATAGATAAAATCATGTTTTAGTGGATTTTCTCTCATTTCTTTTGCTTGTTTGAGCTAGTTTCTTCTCTACCAGTTGACAAGTGGCAAATAGAGCTATAGGAGGATGAAGTAATCTATCTAAGCATCCACCGACGTTGTTGGACATCTAGAGCATCAAAAATAGCGGGGTTTTTCAAGGTTTTTCTTAGCAAGTCACTATTACAAGCCTATTTTAACTTTTTTTTCACCTTTGGAGGTACCCCTACAGACTACTTTCATCATTTATTAGCTTTAATTTATTATTTAGGGTTTATCGGACATTTTTTAGGAATTCTTTTAGGGGTTTTTTGGATTCGTTTTACTTATTACGTTTATGTTTTGCTATTTTATTTTTTGTGAGGATTTAAACAGGTTGTAGCCTATTATTGAGTCAATAACAACCTTCACTACAAGAAAACCCTAAACAGCATGCAAGTAAACCCTAGGGCCTAAATAATAGCAAAAATTAAACCAAAACAATGAAAATTCCAAGGGAGGACTTTGCCTGGGCTTACTATGAAAATATTTAGGATCAATTAAGCTTCTATGTAAAGTTTGCATAGCTTAACGTAGTGGTGGCATTTTTAGGTTCAAATACCACCTTGCCTAGATTCTTGAGTCTTGACCATGGAATTGGTCCTTGCAATGGTGTTCCCCAACATGTTAAACACCAATCCAACTTGGCCATTGATACCATGAATGAGCTTAAAGTCAAAAAAGAAAGAATAAAAGAAAAAATGGCCAATCTCGAAGGTGGCCAAACTACTTCTAATACCCCCTTATCACCCCCCTTTGTTGAATCCTCAATGTTGGGCCCAATTTTTCATGCTCCATGCATGCCTCTAAGTCAAAGCCAAATGCCACCTCATCCTCCTCCCATTCCCACAAATTTGAGCACAGGAGATGGAAATGTACACAGTTTGTTTGCTCCCTGCACACAACCCTGTGTCCAACCTAACTTAGATAGCACGGGTTGGAAAAAGAATGTCCATAGTCAAGTAAGGAAGGCCATTGCTAATTTTTGGCACTATTTCGACATCCCTTTCCATTGTGCCAAAATCCCTTACCGATAGTCTATGATTGACGCAGTTGTTATCGCAGGTTTGAGGTTCAAAGCAGGGATGTGAGAGCCTTAAAACCAATTTCTAGTTAGAAAGCATTAATGATATCAACCTTACACTTGTTGAGTTTCATTCATCATGGGCAGAAACAAGGTGCACCATATATGAGTGATGGATTGGTAGATCAGAGAAACAAAACCTTGATAAATTTCCTCGTATCTTGTATAAAGGGAATAATGTTTCTCAAATCAATGTATGCCTTGAACAAAGTTAAGAGTGCCCAACTGATTTGTGAAATGATGGAGGAAGTTGTTCAAAAAGTGGGAGAAGAAAATGTTGTACAAATTGTTGTCGACAATGTAGTGAATTATATGGCGGCTAGAGTTATTTTTTAGCTTAGGCACCCCACCATATTTTGAACCTCTTGTGTTGCACATTTCATAGATTTAATGCTTAAGGACATTGGTAGACTTGCCTAGATATGAGAGGTTGTGGATAAATCAAAATCCATAACCAAATACATTTACAATCACAGAAATGTCCTCAACACCATGAGAATATACACTGAAGGCAAGGAACTTGTTCGTCCTACAATGACAATATTTTCCAATGAAATTCATCTCCTTGAAATATGTGGTTGACCAAAAGGTAAATCTCAAGAGGATGCTTTTGGGACCAGAGTGGATGGCATCTTAACATGGTAAAACACTTGAAGGCATTAAAATTGTTGCTCTTGTGTTTAATGATGGTTTTTGGAAAGATGTCGAAGAGATTATTGTTGTGACAAAGTCACTTATCAAGTGCTCATGTACTTGAATATTAAACTTTTTCAATGTTCAACTTCGGAGTCAAACGTCGTTTCATTTTCAAATTTCGTTTATATCAAAATTCAAATGTTTGACAATTGACTTTGATCTTTCAGGATGGTTGAYGGTGAAACCCYGCTAGCWGGGATACATTTATGAGGCAATGGAGCTTRCCAAGGAGGCCATCAAAAGAAGATATAGGGATGAGGAGGCCAAGTATATGGCTCATTGGGATGTTATTRATGAGCRTTGGGATAGGCAAATGCATTCCCCCTTACATGTTGCTAGGTACTTTCTAAACCCAACATATTTTTATGATAAGCCCAAATTTAATGAGGATGGGGAGGTTGGTAGAGGGTTTRTGATGCACATTGAAAGGTGCTTTCCTAATCAAGAAACCCAAAGTTGTGTCACTGCCAAACTACAAGATTATAGAGCACCTACAAWATTGTTTGCCTATACCAGTGCTATACRTGGAAGGACTAAAATGTTGYCAAGTACCCTTGAAGGCTTGATCAAAATTCATTAAATTTTCTTTATGTTTGTAACTTTGTTTTATTAAATTGTATTATCTTGATTCTTTTAAGCTTTTCTCGTCTTTGGTCTTAACTCTTGAACCCTTGTCACTTGCTAGGTCTTTGATGGAAAAACTTTGGTAGTGATACGTCAAATCTTAAGAGATTTTCCATTCGAATCTTAAACCAGAACTACAATGCTTAAGGTTGTGATAGCAATTGGAGCATGTTTGAGAAAATACATTCCAAGAAGCACAATTGATTAACACAAAAGCACTCAAATGACCTTGTATTCGTCCATTAAATCTTCGACTTGACAAGAGGCATTTACATGGTGAGACAATGAGAAACATGAGACTTAGCTCAATTTATCTAAAGGCTTAATCATTTGAATTTGAAGGATCAATTTAAAGTTTAAACTTTAAAGTTTAATTCACATTTCAATGTTTCGTGATGATGAAAATTTTGGATGATTCAGCAATTGCCCTGGACTTGGATGAGGAAAAGCTAGATCCTACATCCAATTGGTTTCAATCAGTGGAGGCTCCTCTTTTTCGCCTTCAGGACTTGGAGAACCTTGTAGGTTAAGCAACGAAAGACATGGAAGAAACTACTTCTTAGCTTTTTTACTATTTAGTATTCAATATTTACTATTTGGTTAACTTTTATAAGTAAATGCTTCGAATTCTCCGTTTGGACTCATATTATATACAAGTTACCTATTCATCCATGAAATGTTGTACATCTATTGATATTGTACATTGTATGGACATGGCTTTACTATATATCAATGAAAAAGGCCTTTTTTTGATTCAAAATGTGTATATCTTTATTTTTTTGTATTTGTCGAGTTTTTTCCAATTTATTCCCGATCTAATTCAAACTCTTTGCTCTTTTGTCTTGTCTTTTTTTTGTCGCTTCAAAGTCAAGTAACATTGGTTAATCCTAGCCTTGAGATATTTCCCAATAGGATGGATAGGAGCTTAGTTGGGCCCATTAAGGGAATTAATAAGATCACTAGGCTTACGCCCTAATAATCCTAGCCTGAAGTGTTTTCCAGCTTTTCCCTATTGGATGGATAAATCTTAGCTAAAGCCCGTGTGGAGAATTGATAGGGGATTAGGGCTTATGCCCTTCATCATATATACGGCTTGTCTTTATATTGTAAGTTTATTTTGGAAAATATTATTTTTGTAAAAAATTCTCAAAAAATTCAAAGTTCATAAATTTCACCTCTAATCCTAGAGGTTTTTGAGATCTTTACCCTGTGAATTTCAGCTTCGGGCTGTTATGAAATATAATATAAAACAACAGTAGAGAAGATACAATATTTCACCCTCTAACAACCCAATATTCTAGGCAATCCAATGAGAAAATATACTAACGTATCTTGATAAGTTTCAGCCCTCTAAGGAAACTTAGAGGGTACAATCCAGCTCTGAAAATTCGCTTTTACAGCAGATATAACAACAGAAAAACAGCCCCTAAAGATGTCAAATCACTCAACAAAATTCCCCTTTACTTATGTCAAATCAACAACACATATATTATAAATAACAATACACAACAAACATAGATGGCTGAAAATCAAATCTGGAAATTACACAAGTGTTGGACCGCTGAAAACTTCATTAATAGCATAAGATGAAGTTGTTGTGCATACTATAGCCTTATCGCAAGGCTAGCACAATCTATTAGCACTCCAAAACCCTAGCTAGGGAAAACCAAGAAAAGCCCTAGCTCAACCAAGGAGCTCCAACATGCAAAAATGACTCAAACAAATCCTCCAACGCAAAATGTCCTCTTCTCTTCTTCTTCACCAAAAATATCCTAGGGACTTATCACAAAACACTAAGCTCAAACCTCCAATGGATAGACCTTAACCCTACACTTCAAGATGCTTTACAAAGATCATGAAACCCTAACGACTCCAAAAGAGAGAGAAAGAGATCAACTACAAATGAAGAGACAAGAGAGAAAAGATGACTAGTGCGCTCCTCTCCTAGGTCACATCTCTACACAACAGTGAAATAAGAATGAACAAAATGTTATGAATTAATCACAATCTCCAATGTCTTCTTTACAAGAGCAAGATCCTAGTCACAAGAGCAAGCTCCCAACAAAGATGTCCTCTTTCCCTTCCATCGATTATCCTAAGGTTTCCTCATGAACCCTAGCAAATCACTACACGAAAACAAGTACAAAGAGAAGAGTATGATAATGAATGAATGATGTGAGGAGGACTCTCTCCTTTCTCTATATATATGGGAGGTAAGGGAGGTCAACTATACAATGTGGGCTCAGGACCTTGCAAGCAACCGCCTTTTTTATTGTTATTCTATTACTCTAGTTGATCCATTTTGTATCACCTCATCCTTCCCATGCTCTACTCGGCTCACCAAACCACTCACTTTCCACTGACATGACAAATAGAGCGAGTCTTCTTTTGCTTCAAGTGACTCTCCCCCACCTCCCAAGTTCAAAGAGACAACTCCACTAGTCTATCAAGTTGGAATCAAATAATAGTATCGATGACTTCAAGAGTGAGGAAAGTGTCAAATATTCATTTTTATCGTCATGTTGCTCATACGTGTCACTTTCAAAAGATGTGGAGTGTTATCTTCCCCTTTACCAAGTTAGTCCTGCCACAACATAAAATAGGAATCCTCCAATATAAACCTTTTTTAGATGGTTGTTGTGATCCTTAGCACGTTACATCTCTCAACGCGCTTAACAATGTAAGCACCTATATCTCATGGTATGCAAGGAAAGGTTAGGCGGTCTAAACACATCCTGTGAATTCCAAGGACGTCTTCACTCGGCTAGTGTCCTTATTATCCGTCTACTAAGTAAGGACAACTACAATAAGCTCATGTAGGCCTACACAAGTGAAGCACTCCACTCCAAGGGTACACATTATGCTCCAAGGTGATGTCGTACAAAATACGACCTCCAAGATGGTGTAGCTATTCGTGGTGTGTCCACACCTCTCCATCCCGAGTGCACATGGACTTCATTCCTCCTCCTAAACCATGCACTCCACCAAGTCCACTCCCCTTGCATGAACATTGTCATAGCGCAGGCATTCCTGAGTCAACTCCAAGCCCCCATCCAAGGATCCAAGCTACCCCATGCTATCTAGGGCCTAATGGCCCCCTCCAAGTGGCACAACACTCCTTCCTAACTAGGGCATTCTCCAAGCAAGTGAACCTCTCCATGTGGCCACAATGAAGGGTGTCCACCAAGCAAGCAAGAGAACTCTAGCACCCTCGTGAAGAATGCTAGACAAGAACCCACCTGAGGTCAAGCGACCACTGAGCAAGCTGCCTCCACTATGCAAATCCATCATGGACCATCTCCCATGCACCAATCCATCTCGGACCATCTGGGGGCTGAACATACACCATGTACCCCAGAACTCATAAGGTACCCCCAAACATGGTGTATACACTTCTCGAGTAACCTTAAAGCTAACACTTTCATAACCACAAAGATAGTTTGAGTTGAAGCTGAAGGCTTACTTGCCATGGCTTTACATCTCAAAACCCATTTCTCACCCATGTTGCTTACTAGCAATTCTCAATACCAAGTCAAGGACATTGATTTCACTACGTTTTCGTTAGGGGATGAATTTAACAATTCCCTAATAGGCCAACGAATATCCAACAAGTCCTTGTTAATGTTATGAATATTCCTTGAAAGCCCTCGAGAAGCATGTGAATTGCTTATCAAGTTTTTGTTCCAATATAGGATGGATATTTGTTGGTCATATCTTGTCAATGATGTATGGATACCATGGTGTTCCCCAAGCCAACAATAGGCGTTACCTACCTAATTTCTGCACATGGCCTTGTGTATTTATTACAATGTTATAATGGGTGACCCATTGATTTTTGTTTGCAATATGAGGTAGTGACCATGATCTTGATATTGAAAAATTTATAACTACGCAATAAATTAGGAATGGGAAAAAGCATCTATGACCAACCATGAAGTTAGCCTCTATGAAACCAGATTTACAGTTCCCGACTCTGTAATTATATTTTTCATGTCATTGATAATGCTATTGCAAAGATTTTGTCATATTGTATTTGCATCTATTGATACGCAAATGATTGCAACTTGCAAGTAAACAGAATGGGTTGTGCAACTCAAGATGGTTTTCATGGTAGTATAAGGTTGCAGGTTGTAACAACTGTATTAGTCAAAAGCTTTTTCCATGTGGTGTCTGTTCATAGATGCTTAGTTTTTCCAGGACCAAAAGAATCAAAGACTCCTCCAGTTATGATAAATAGATGACAGATGGGAACCTGACAAATATGGGGGATGAAATACATGAGCCTATCATGCTTTGGATGCAACAGAAGAATTAAATGGAGGATGCTGGATTCATGGATGGAATGGTGAAATGCCATTTCTCAGGATTTGCAAGTGACAGGCTGAAGTCACATGAAGATTGATATCACTTTCTAAGATTGAAAATACTAGATTACATTCTAAAGATGTATGTAGGACTCTTGCAATCTTTTAATATGAAAGGCCATATATCAGGTTACAATCATCGATATAGGAACATTATTAATCCATTCTTTTGGGAAGATATTTACCAAATGCAGGGACAGTGAAGGAAGTAAAGAGGAAAAAAAGAATATCCAAAGCATCCAAGTCCATGCAAAATGTAATGAAGTTCTCCAGATGGCCCAATTTGACTTACTAAAAACCAAAAAAATACCTTTATCATGTTGAACATAATTAGAGATTTGTTTAAAAAATGAAGCCAGTGTTTTTCTATTAATTAAGGAGAATGAACCCCACAAGCCAGCAAAAGGTAATTGCATGCCAAGCTTGTAAGGATGATTATAAAA
Organism: Picea mariana; assembly: GCA_032191745.1. Classification (NCBI taxonomy): domain Eukaryota; kingdom Viridiplantae; phylum Streptophyta; class Pinopsida; order Pinales; family Pinaceae; genus Picea; species Picea mariana. The sequence continues at coordinate 10,847 of JASDQU010815568.1, forward strand.
AATGAAAGTATGGAGGAGTAAGGATCTCTTTACCTTTTAACCTTGGACTTACTTTCAAATTTCAATAATATCTTGATC
>JASDQU010815569.1:19998-34964 GCA_032191745.1 Picea mariana
TTTTCTTAGTGGTTGGTAGCACTATATAAAGGGTTTCAAGCAATGTAATGGGATGTGAAGAAGAATTATTGTATTTGGATCTTGTAGCTCATTAGGAGGTTTCCCCCTCAAAGAGACAAGTGAACAAGTGAGGATCGTTTCCATAATAGGATCCAATGTCTGGTGTTACCCTAACCCAATGGTTTCCATAATAATAAAGGAGGTTTTTTCTATATTTCTCTCTAGATTTATTGTGTTATTTATGTATTCAATATATTTGGTACTTAAAAATTGGTATCAGAGAACTTTCTTCCGCCACAAAAAGGAGCATTTGTTTTTTTTTCCAAATTTTCCAAAGAATAAAAAAGAGGGTTGCGACACTCCATACAATTTATTTAGTTTTAAATGAATAATTTGTATAAAATGGTTGTATATCTAATTTTCTCTCGGAAAAAAAAAACAATCATTTGAAACAAAGTCTAGGAAGTGAAGTTATCGACATTTTAAAATCTGCAAATGTTTAGGGTTTTTTGCAAACGACCGCGTGATTTCATTTATTTCTATAGCATCTGGGGCCAAATTTTCTCAAACAAGTTATAGATATGAGTTCCTCTCACAATTTCACCCCATTTCAAAAAAAAAATAATTCGAATCGGAGCTCCGGAAGTGAATATATCGTCGATTTAAAATCGATCATTTTCTAGGGTCTTCGTGATGGCAGCAGGACTACAGAACTCATAACTTTTCACAGGGTGCTTAGATTACTACCAGATCAGTTCTATTGGATAGAAAATTTTAAGAGAGTTTTTTTGGTATATTTTTTCCAAAAATCATCTAAAGAAGAGTAAGGATAACTCAGAATTCACAGAAGCACCTTAGGAAGCTTGGAATGGCCCCAGTAGAAAGAGAAAGGGAAAAAAAATCAAAGTCCTCAAAACTCAGTGAAATTGGCATCATTGTGAAGAGCACGCCACAATCTTTCCAGCAGTGTAAATGACACATCAAACGGAGTTACGGATCAAAATATATTCACGGTCAAAGTTTTGGTCAACCTAGCCCAGTCAACAGGGATGAGTCAGCATTGGTATGGATGACGTTAGCGTCCGTACAAGGTATGTGGCACATGCAGAGGATGACATGTGTCATGTTGACGTTAGCATGATGATGTGGTAGCACCCAAGGCTACCACGTGTCACTCATTTTTGTACTTTTTCGGTCAGTTCATGGACCAATGAAAAGTGCCATGTGGTAGTCCATAGAGCCACGTGGCAGACCATACATCCACCTAGAAGGTGACGTGGTAGGTTGATGTGGCAGAGGTGACGTGGCAGGTCCATACAGTACGGTGACGTAGGCCAATGAAATGCCACCACGTGGACCAGTAATGGGCTGCCACGTGGCAGGGGACAAATGCCCAAGGATGCCCAGCAACCGAAATTCAAAATTAGAAAATTAGTTTTCTAGCACCAACCCCTAGTCCACCAAATATAACACACAATCTGCCAAAAGTTTGGGGCATTTTGTCACCAAATCTAGCAGGATCTGCCATATCAGACTATACTCCAAATTTAGCGGGGGTTACAACTACCATATTGTATTGTTACAAGAGAGTGCCCAAAATGGGAGGTCCAAGGGTTTGACCCCGGGACCTCCCCAACAACAATGCCTTAACATAAGTCTGCCAACCGTTTGGTCTAATGCCCCCATCGTTTAATCTGCCCCAATTTTTATTTAGAAATTGGTTTTTGCCAGTGCACAAGGGTCAGACCAGGGGTGCGCGACTGTATGGATTGGGCACTAAAAATGAGATGTCTTTCATTAATTTATTCCATTAATTTATTGCAGGTGCAGGCATGGAAACTAAGACAAAATTTATCATGGGCCTAAAAGTGCCAGACTCAGATCGAGGCATGGAGATAGTCACTTTTGGGTAATTTGATGCCACGAATTCAGCGGTGTTGTTTGTTTTATGATTTGATCAAATCTTCTGCAGCTTAAATCCATAATGAGGTATACTTATGTATTTTTCCAAATTCTTTTGTTGAGTTAATAAAAATTCCTACCCATTTGAGAGCAGGACCCAGAGACATAGTCCACCAAGGGAGAACTCCAAAGACATTTGTGTTCAGATTTGATGCATATGTCTCTTCATTATTGAGTTTTTTCTTCTTTATGGTTCACTTCATTTTATTCTCATTTAATACGATTCTTTAATAAGTCACATCGATGAAAATATCCCGGATCAATATTATACGTGGTATTTCCAATGGATATTCAACTCCTCATGGAATTTCAACGGTAGTGGGAATACTTTTGAATAAACCTCAACAAATAATTTCACATGGTGAAAAAAGTCCTCAAGACAAGTGTTCAAAATATTCAAGTACTTATAATTATGCAAGGCATCAACAAAGAATATACTCAAGACAAATATGCTTGGTATGATTACAAGAATGAATGTGATGAATGGTATATGAATACTTGTCATTTTTGGGATGATGGCTACTTTCATATTTTATATGTTGACTCTACTCCACCTTATGTAGAGAACATCAAGATGACAAAACTGGAGCCGGTTATGACTACTGATATCCAACTTGTAGTGGTATATTTCCTTCCAAATTCATCTTTTACCCTTTTCAGTCATGTGAATGGATCTACATATTTGGATCCACATGATCAATCTAGATATTTGAAGCATCATTTTCAGTTGGTTCCTGAGTTTTGATATCTTCAGCATGGAGTTCACATGAATACTTGGACATGGGACACATGTTTAAAATTGTGGTTCGACTAGTTTAGCATGGTGGATCACATTTCTACATGGGACCCTAATTCTCCACCCTACATCATCAGTATAGTCTATACTTATCCATGGGACCCTGGTATATGGTTGTACTCCCTCATAACAAGCATTGAGGACAACGCTTTCATAACGAGGATGGAATATAGTGCAGCTAGAGAGGTAGTAGGGGTCTCGGAAGGCATGTTAATAATCTGAATAGATATGTAAATATACTTCATAAATAACTCTTAATATCAATAAGCATAGACCGAACCATTCACCAAATATTCAACACAAAAAATAGTCAAAACCCTTGAGGTAGGGTAACACCATACATTATTCCTTATGGAAGTAATGCACTCCCAAGTAATACTTGCTTTCTAAAATAACAATATTCTTCATTATGCTTCAATATATTGCTTCACTTCTTTATATAACATTATCTCTATCTCCAATGAACATTCTAGGGAAGGAATGTTCTAGTAGGTAGAACCTTTTAGAAAGTCTCCTCACCTTTATTGTGTTCACACTATTACATGGGCCTTATTCCATAATATAGTGGACCTAGTCCACCTTACATTGAATGGCCTCCACTAATAATACATAACCACATTCCCATTGGATACCTCCCTAGGTATACTACATTCCATCCCCCTTCACATGTTTCATCCTCGAAACATGAGAAGAAACCATACAATATGACCGACTAAGAAATGTATCCAACTGGTACCAAGTATGAACATCCATCCATCCTAATGGAAGATGAACATGATTCCCAACTGTTGTCGTGCCACCTATTGATTGTTCAAAATTCGATCAACAACAGTAAGGGGTTGTTAAAATGAGTTTAAAGGGGCGTTAGTGTCCACTTGTAGTGTTTATGTCTTGGTATAGAGGTCTAGTAATCCAAGGGAGGTTTCATTTGTCTGTAGATGAAAAATTATGTAACACTCCTTGGTAAGAAGTCCCAATTATACCTCTCATTGTTTGGAATAGGGAACCCATCCAGATTATGGATGGGTAGCCATTGTTGGTGTGGTTCTACCAGTTGTGTCCCGATCCACCAATGAGGGTGAGTGATGGGTGGTTTTAAAAATGGAATATGTAGATGAAGACTATCTAAATGTAGGCCTAATATAATTCTAATCTACCCTATCCTAGCTAGGGGTGAACTATAATAAAAAAATGAGTTGTAATGAAACTAAACTATGCAAACCCCAATTAGATATCTATCATAAAGGTGCACACTTAGAAACACATGCATACAAGTCTATAACCGGAATAGTCTAAGTCACATTTCTACATACATTCACAACTCATTCGCTCATGACATGTAATATAAGAAAGAGTAACAAAATTGCAAGAAGACATATATTGCATCAGAATAGTCCATAAAAAAATATGCTTTTATAGCCCATGTGAACAACAAACATTTTTCTTGAAATATTTTGAAGAAAAACAACGACACATGTGAGTCATTTTCTCTATCAAAATTTGGCCTTGAAGGCTTCTCCGTACTAATAGTTTTAGTAATAGTACATGAAAACTCTAAGGACGAATCTCCAATTTTAGTTGAAATTGTATTCCCAAAGTAGTTCATAAGTGTACAATGTTTGAAGAGCCAAAAGCCCTTTCTTTCAGTTCTATTCTAGTATTTATTGAGGTTCAATAAGACATTTCTCCTTTCGTCTCCCTCCGTGACCTTTCATCTTCCAGCGTGTTACATAATGTTTCATCTGCGGACAGATGAAACCTCCCTTGGATTACTATACCCTTATACCAAGACAAAAACACTACAAGTGGACAGTAACATCCCTTTAAACAAAAATAGACAAGCATATGCAAGAATACACAAGATTGAAGGAAATAGGCCAAGTATATTCAATGAGAACCAAAAATATAATACTTACAAGCCACAATTGATGTTGTATTAGCCTCTCCAAGTTATCCTCGTCCATCCTCCTACACGAATCTACCAAGAACAAAATGATGATACTCTGACTAATTACGTCCCTCCTTCACCTTGGAAATCCCTCAATATATAGGCTTGAGAGGCACAAAAACCAAGAGCAAATGAGGGATATGGTTGAGGATATAGCTCCTTGAGGTTTTGATCATATTATAATGTGAATCCATAGCATGGAAGTCGAACATAACCAATCCCATCTTGAGAGAGTTGGCCCATAAAATTAGGTGGAGGATCCCCCTTTTCCCTCTAACAAGATTGGAACTCCCCTAGAGTGAGAGACATGGTTCCATCATAAAGGTGTCTCTCCCCTAACATGGTAGAGGGGGTGCCATGGCCCTCCCATGGCATGGCAAGGGGGGCACCACCTTTCATAAATTCCTAAACAAAGGTCGATTTTTCCAAGAAAAGGGTGTGTTTTGACCTTGAAATGATGGGATTCTTCCTCCAATATGACTTAGGGGTCATGGAAAACTATTTTCATGGAGCCAAGGGGCTGCGAAACTAGAAAAAGTGATTGTGACACTTGGGAAGGTTCATACAACACTTGCGACAGTGCATGCGACACTTACTGAGGTGAATATGTCACATTGCGACACTTGCGACACTTAGGGTGTGAAAATCAAGTGTGACATTTTGATGTGTAATAGATTCCCCCTAAAGTGTGAGGTTAGAAGAGAAACTAATGGTAGAAACACTTTACAAATTATTCAATACAAGGGTGCTAGAGTCAGAGAACCTAGTAGAAGTTGCAAACAATCACCTGTGAGTATACAAATACGTTCCATTTTTTAGGAAGGCATACCTATGCTCGGAATACTAGATGAATCAAAGAATGATCGCTAACCAATACACTGAAGATCCATGAAAATAATGACTAAGGATATGGCCACCAGTGATACAATGTGGATCCATACCTCCATGACATGAACTGATCACAGCCATGAAAAATACATAGTGGAGCTACGAGAAAACAAAACATAGTCACGAATAAATACAATGTGGATCTATGTGACAGTATATATATCAGTAAGATTTCCAGTATGGTGATTATACTGAAATATTTTACATGCTCAAATAATATCCATCATAGCCTGGGAAAAGCACAGAATAGAGTGAATGCCCAACCCAGGGTATTTGTCCCAATCCTAATGCAATACAAATCTAGCCATGTGCATATATGATTTGATGTCAAACATGGTAGAAACCACTTGATTACCGGTCATTGATGTATATCATTAACAAGTGCGATGGAAATCACCAATAATTCCAGTGACTCCCAAGGTACCCTAGTGCATTCCAATGAATGTGAATAAATGAATTGAGGTCGAACAGTCATGGAATCATCCGATCAGAGGTCAATAATGTAAACCTATTGTCAAAAGAAAGGAGGCATGGCATAGAGGCATGCAAGTTCCAAGGTACTAACTGGTTTCTAAGTCTAATTCTGAGATGATGTGTTGAAGTCGACAGGAAAATACTCATCAAAGGAGGGCCTTTATGTATTCCCCATCATAGACACGAAACTGACATAGGAAAGTGATGTAATATGGTGAATTGATTGAGTATGGGCTGACATGGGAAATGGAAATTGGTAATACTATAGATGGATGGTTTGAAGTGAAACTTCCCTTGAACATTATGAAGCATGAAAAATTACTTGGCAACATTGACTCAACGAGTACCAAAAACATAATGTGACGACAATAAGAGAACTCTTTGAATGGAACGAAAAAGTATGACGACACATGGAATTGGTATGACTTAGAGACAAGCATATTACCCAACTATAAGACGAGATGAAAACAAGTGCCATGTTCAAGGGAGACAATAGCTTCCATAAAGGTTTCCAAAAAACTTGACCCACTCCCTTCAATTTTTCCCCCATCCAGATAGACGAGTACCTATTTCTTGCTTAATGAGATCGGGGAGGATAATAGGTGCTTGGTATAGATCCTCCTTCCTATGAGTCCCTTGAAATAAGTTTAAAGAATCTGAGGAAGGAGGGGTTCGGTCCTGTATGGGTCCTGTAGATTGGGCTCACATAGGTCCTTCAATGCATAATTTTACGAGCCCGAAGAAGGTAAACTCAGTGGTTTTTCACGTTTAGAGAGTCTGAAAAAAACTTAAATACAACTCCATGGATTAATTTTTCGTAAATTTAGTCTCCCATGCCCGAAAAAAGTGTAAAACAATAAAGGGGATAACTATTCTAATAATTCCTTATTAGAGTGTTCATTTTTTGTAATTAGTCTCGTGAGGCTGAAAAATAGATAAACTACCACTCGAAAGATGCCCTTTCAAAACTTTTAACAAATGTGAAAGGAAGCAAGATCATTGGACAATCTTTTCATATTTAGGGAGTCTTAAAAGAGATTAAAGGAAACTCGATAACCTATTCTCATGTATTAAAGAGCACAATAAAGAACAAAGATTGAGCTTGTAATTTCCCAACGTAATTTCCAAAGGTTTTGAATGGGGCCCATGGATGTTTGGTACTTTTCCCTCAGCTGCATGATGGAAGTTAGTGGATTTCTATAGCATGATTTCTAGAGGCTAGATACCCCCCCCCCCAAGCTTCATTTCATCCATCGACACTTATGTTGTCAGATATTTCTATATCAGATGGATAAAAAGGGTCAAGAGATAAAGGGGGGTGAAAAGACAGTTAAGTTACGAGATTTAGGGAAAGACTCGACTCAACATCTACGACATCTGGCGAAAGACTCGACTGAATGAGAGAGGTGACTATTTCATTTTTTAATGAGCTTGACACATGAAAAGAACTATGCTCATGACCAAGGATGATTTTAAGGATGGAAATTTATTTTAAATGTAGAAACCTTGGCAAATCTTACTAATCCTTCATATGTCAACTATAAATGTTTGTCGATATTTTTGTAAAAATATTCAAATTTCTAAGGATTTTATACAGTTTGTATAAAATTTTAGCGATTTTTAAGGTAAAATAATTTTATCCTATAGAATTTGGGCAAAACATTTTTAGAATGGCGAATCTTTTTTTGGGAAAAACCATGGAAAATTAGCCCATGAGAGAAATTTAGCCCCTAAAATCATCATTGCTCGTGACTTGGTACTACCAAAGGATCAGATAATTATAAGGTGGTTTTCATTTTTACACAAGCTTGAAACTAGAAAAACTATGCTTGAGGTCCTATGTTTCAATTTTTAACGAGCTTGACACATAAATGGGAACTCTACACGAACTTGATTTCATTTTTTAGCGATCCTGAAATCAGTTATAAACTATGCCCATATACCTCTACTTGATCATGGCTTCCAAGAGGACAATTCTCTGAAACGAATACATTTCTAGGGACAAACCTCAATCATGGCTTCCAAGAGATCTTTGCTAGATGGAAAAACTACACTCTGGAAGGAATTCATGTTGAGGGCCTCGATAGAGGTAGGGATATCAGGATCTAATATCCCTATTGATGATATCACCATGTTAACTACCATATCTAAATCAGAATAATGGAGAGATTCCTTCTCATTCGGAGTTGAATGCATAGGATAGGTTGCCACATAATTGACTTACGATGGGGCGAATGTTGCTTGCATATAAGGACCGTTCAGGGAATTTGAATGGTTGGTCATCGCATGAGGGACAATGAATGGCAGGTAGTCTATGGTCACCATGTTTGCATTGTGAGGGAAGCACATCAATTGAAATATCGTGGACACAACAACCTTCATAGAATAAACATAGTCTCACTCGAGGAAAAAATTGAAATCCAAGGGGTCGTGGACTACCATCACATCAATAAAGACATTTTTCCCTCCCAAAGTAACAGGAAACTAAGGAAGGATCTATAAAGGTTGATTATCCCTTATGTTAAAAGCTAACACATTCTGAGTCATCGCTGCAAGTTGAGGGGAACCAAGAGCTTTCCAAACACTATAGGATAAAATACTAATTGATGCACCTTCATCTACAATAGTCTGAGGAACATCCCTGCAAAAAACCTGAACAATGATTTGGAATGGTATGTAGGAAGGGAGAGGAGGTTTTGACAATCCACCCAAATATAAAATAATAACCTCATTACTCGAAGGGGGTTCCGTTGGGACAGCTAAAGTCCCCCCTAGTCCAGAAGAATTCATAGAAACAAGAAAGACCTGAGCAACATCCTCACTCCTCCTAGGAGGAGTGGGATCGACCAAGGGTGGTATTGGATCGACCACTTTAACTTCACTCTCCAAGGGCAGAGTGGGATCGATTGAAGATGAAATTGAATTGATAACTTGATCGACTAGCTCAACTAATGATGGAACCCGATGGATCACCTGATCAACTAGATTAACCGATGATGGAACCAGATTGAACAATTCATCAACTGATGGTGGGTTGGGATATGGAAATTGTTGATGGACATCAACAATATTTTCCAACATATACGAAGCCTCATCCATATGAGGGTAGAGGTAACTACGATGCATCTCCTTACATAACAAGCAAGGAAATTTGACTTTACCCTTCTTACTTCCAACTTGATTATCATTGGTTGATGGTTTGTGACCATCATGACCTGCAGTGGCTAATGACGTAGGTTGAGGACCCTAAGACGACACTTCTACAACCTTGGGAATACCAAGGAAATAATTAAGAATTTGGTTACCCTTACAAATCCTACAAGGGAATTTGGGCTTGCGATGTGTCTTTGTAGGATTTTTTAGATTATCAACACTCTCATCATGGTGAACAGTAGTTGGTTGATCGCTTCCAACATGTTCTGCAGTGGTTGGAAGTTTTCCCCCTAGCTTATTTTTCTTCTTCTTAATCTTCCTTTTCTTCTTCTTCTTATCCACCTATTTACTAGTTGCAGAGCTTTCACTAGGAAAAGAGGAAGAATGGGAAGAAGACCCTATGGGTGAAGAAATCATAGGATTGACATGAGGTTAATGGTCTTGGGGTGGATTAATAGAAGCATTTACGTTCACCATAGTGGAAAACAACCAGACCGATAACCCAATAGTGAGTCCAGGAAGAGTCAAAGTAGTGATATAAGGAGGACCAATGTGTCCCATAGAAGGAGAAACAAATGGTATCCCAATAAAATGGTTTCCTTCATTGGTAGTTCCAAGAATTGATGCAATAGACATGGACTCAACCCTAAGGGATATTTATGGAAAACAAACAGCACACGCTAAAAGATATAGGAATAAAACCAAACAAACAAACCTTTTCATAGTGAAGCGCTAGTTGGTGATGAAATCCAATGTCAAGCAATCAAAGTGAGAAGAGGAAGAGATAGAGTGGTTGGATCAGTTATGTTGACAACCTGTTGAACGAACTTCCACCTTGGTGCAAGTTGCTTTAGAGTCTATCCGTGGGTTACCCTCCAAGGAGCCCGAGTGAGTTTGACCAACGTGTGACCCAAGTACAAAAAAGACTCCCCTTCACCATCACCTTGTGTATGAACCATAAATATAAAAGTCACAAATGTTACCAACTCACAGTCAGCCTCCGAGCAGGTACAGTCAACATTCGGGATTGAATGCATGGGAAATATATCAAGTATGAAATTCTTCGAGAGGACTAAGGAAAAGAGGACCGATAAACTCCAGAGGACCTCGAACGGATTTGAGATCCACAAATCTCTGAGACCAAATGAAAAGAGTTGATTTTTAGGAAGAACCGCCAGTATACAATTGTTCCATTGTGTTTGGTTAAGCCTCAGATGGGTAATCTTTGTTGATATCCCACACACGACCTCGTGTTTAACCCCTATGTGAGAGGGGGATCCCCACTATTCTTATACAAAAATTGGATCTCCTCTCCCTATCACAAGATTCTATGTTTGTTTATGGATTTATAAGTTTATTCTCAATACTTATTCCAAATCCCTACACCTAAGCTAATGTAGGTTTGCAGAATGCCTAGAAAATAAAATTCTAGATAGATTTTGATTAGTGTTTTGATTTTTAGGTTGTTGTTTACTCAAGGGTATGGAAATGAAACTTATAATATTCATGACTTCAACTCCAAAAGAGCACAACATAATGAGATGAAAATATTTCTATTCAATGAACTCTATTTATGGAAAGGAGAAGAGTCTTTTTCCATTCCCAAATGCATAAACCCAATGCACTTTACCTAATGCAAACGACAAACATTCACAACCCAAACTTTTGAATGCAATCAATTTATGTTTGTCTGATTATAAATGCAATGAACCTAAATCAAATGCAAGTTCTTTCTACTTCCTTACTTTCAATGCAAGAATACAATGCAGATACAAAGGAAAATGAAGTAAAAAGATCGAACAATAAATGCACTCAAAACCAATGAAAACTGAGAGAAAATAAGTATGAAATAACTCGATCAATCAAGAACTCAAAAGTCGACAAGAAAACACAATGTCGGAATTTATCCAACAAGAATGCAAACAAAGAGGGAATCACTCAACAATATTTAAATATGAGTATCAAGAAACGAGTATTCAAGCTAGGTTGTGGTAAGAAAAAGAATCTCAATCATTCAAAAGAGAAATATACTCTAAAGAAGATCGAACAAAAACTAAGGACCAATCAAACCTTTGCAAACTCTTCAAATCAATCAGATAATTCAAAAGATCATGAGAAAAAGACCAAACTAGTGAAAATAAAGGTGAATCAATATCACAACGTAGAAGAGGTTTGTAAGATCAATAAAGGTAGAAATGAGTGATAAGTATCAAATCCTCAACCCAAAAAAATTCAAAGACAATCAGGAATCTCTGGGCAAAAAACCTCTCAACATCAGATTGAGAAAGAGAAGACAGAATGAGGAAAAAAAACTAAAATACGGGGATTGGCGCCTCTGTTCTCAAGGAGACAAAGCACCGGTTAGGGGAATGGTTCTATTTAGGAGGATCTGGGGGAGTTCCATTCATCTAATGGTTCCCTCTAACAGGCCTCTTAGGAGTGCCAATCAGGTAAGTGGCACCCTGGTTTGAACTACAAGGGAGTGCCACCCTTCTGAAAAGTTCAAAACAATGCTCAAAAAGGATAAACCATAGAAAAAATAGTCAATGACTTTGTGATATCTTCAGTGAATAAGATGGAAGGGTAAATAGATCATAATTAAGGAGAAAACAAGATCTAATGATAGGAAAATTATTTAGATGATCCAAGGAAAGACAAGTCAAAGTCCGTCCCCAATGGAGTCACCAATTTCTGTTACAAACTGTTTCATCTGTGGATAGATGAAACATCCCTTGGATTACTAGACCCCTATACCAAGATAGAAACACTACAAGTGGACACTAACATCCCTTTAAACTCATTTTAACCAATAAAGAAGAGAGAGGGAGGAAGGGAATTATGTACCTTGTTTCAAAGTTTGTCCTCGTTTCTCCAATCCATCAGCTTCATCTTCAAACCCCCTAGTGCAACTTGATACCTACAATGGTAAGCAAAGAGAAATGAATATCTCCTACTCTATTTTATTGGGTAAAACAAATCCATCTACGAATATTAAAGCAACAATAGACAAACATATGCAAGAATACACAAGCTTGAAGGAAATAGGCCAAGTATATTCAATGAGAACCAAAAAGAAAATACTTATAGACCATGATTCATGTTGTAGCAACCTCTCCAATATCTCCTCATCTAGCCCCTTGCACAAATATACCAATATCAAAATGATGATACTTTGACTGATTGCTTCCCTCCTTCACCTTGGAAATCCCTCAATATATAGGCTTGAGAGGCACAACCACCATGCGAAAATGAGGGATATGGTTGAGGATATGGCTCCTTAAGGTTTGGATAAAATCCTAAGGTGAATCCATAGCATGGGGATCTAACATATCCAACCCCATCTTGAGAGAGATGGCCCATAGAATTAGGTGGAGGATCCCCTTTTTCCCTCTAACAAGATTGGCGCTCCCTGAGAGTGAGAGACAGGGTGCCATCCCAACAGTGGAACTCCTCTAACATGGTAGAGGGGGTGTCATGTCCCCCCCCTAGCATGGATGGGGGGGATACACCCTTCATAAATGCCCCAAACAAGGTCGAGTTTTCCAAGAAAAAGGTGTGTTTTGACCTTGAAATGATGAGTTTCTTCCTCCAATATGACTTAGGGTTCATGGACAATTGTTTTCAAGGCACTAAGGGGTTGTGGCACTCAAAAAAGTGAATGCAACACTTGGGATGGTGCATATGACACTCTTGACAGTGCATGTGACACTTACCGAGGTGCATATGTCACTTTGCGACACTTGCGACACTTAGGGTGTGAAACTCAAGTGTGACATTTTGATGTGTAACACAACGTTTTTCCTCATCCTCTTTGTGATGATGAGTAACAAGGAAAATGGTTTCATTTCTAATTTGTATCCTAGCGTTGGTGAGCTATCATGGATTTCGGCCATATGTGACTTGTGCATCATGAAGATTGCCCTTGGGGCATGGGGGCATCTTCGTCATCTGAGTTTGATAGTCGATTGTCATGGAGTTTCTAGATTTCTTCTTCATCCATTTTCCTGAGATCATTTTCTTTGTTACTCCTCCATCACTACTACATATATTGTTATTTCTCCTTCATCATCTTTAGCTATAGATTTCATCATGAGAATGTTGAGCATGACCCTCCTTCACTCGATACCTGACAACATTCATTATACAATAGATGAGAGTAACCCAAAATAAACCATTAAGAATAATCATTTGAATGCAAATAACTGAGGCATTAAATGATTGAAATATTAACTAAACTTCACTGGATTCAATTACTCGTTCTTATGCTCATAATGGAGGCATTGTGCTCTCTGGGGCTGCCAACAATGTACCATATATTCATCTTAAAAACTGATGGAAATAAGTCAGTAATTTATTAAAACCTATAACTAGAAAGTTGTAAATATCGGAAATACCTTTCCAATTATATAAAGAATGCGCAAAACGAACATTCAAGTCAAAATCTAATTTAGTTTTACGAAAGCCAATTTTTTATGTATCGGAGGAGTTCATATTAACTCCTCTTATTTGCATCAGATAAGTTAATACTAACCCCTCTAACTTGCCATAAAATAAGTTAATACTAACCCCTCTAACTTGCCATCAAAGGATTTTGAACTAAATCCTCTTATTTGCATCGGAGACGCTGATGGTAACTCATTCGATGCACATCAGAGGAGTTAATGAGAATTCCTTCGATTTCCATTGGAGGCCGAGTCATGAACCTCGTCGAGTGAAATATGGGGGTTGAATTATAAAATTTGTTGAATGATCATGTTGGCATACTCTCATCTAGGCTCTTTGGGCAAGCGGTTGTCGCAAATTCAAATTCTAAACCTCGCCTATGTATCATCGCCATGCATGCGTTGCAAAATCTCTGAGCTTGAAATTTTGTACATTGATCTGGGTTTCATATAATATCACTTGGTTTAAATGCGATTTTAAACAATTTTATCAAAGAGGGGAAAATTTCAAAATAATTAAAAATTTGTTAAAATGGGGTTCCTGTTGGATTACTGAGAGGGGGAGTGAATCAGTAATAATGTAATTATAATACTTTTTCTTCAAATGTTATATCAATGTAGAATTATTATCCAATAATGAGCAGTAATAAATAAAAAATCACACACATGCATAGTACACCAGTGTTTTACGTGGAAACCCAAATCGGGAGAAAACCAGGGAATGCTTTTTCTAATATGTCTTGAAGAATTGCATTCATTGGAAGCACCAACTTCCTTTGTTTTCCAGCTGCAACTGGAAGGAGGCTCCAACCTCCTGGTTTCTCAGGCTATAATCTGAGGGAAGATCCAACTCCCCAAATCTCTGGCTACAGCCAGAAAGAGGCTACAACCCCCAATGTTCTCCGGCTAGAACCAGAAGGTGGCTATAACCGCCTGTCCTTGCCCCATCCTGCCACCCTGAAGTAGAAGTAGAATGATGGAACCACTGTCACACTATCACTGTGAGATATACTGATGTAAACCTGTACTAATAAATCTGAACCATGCAACAACCATGCATCAACCTGTACCATAAACAAGTGCATCAACCATGCACCAACCTGTAATCAACCTGTACCATAAACAAGTGCATTAACCATGCACCAACCTATAATCAACCTGTACCATAAAAAAGTGCATCTAAACATGTGCCAAGTATGTACCAATCATGTGTCAACTACTCATCAATGTGTACCAACATCATCAACTATACACCTCATGTATGTGTGCCAACTCATCAATTACTTGTCTCAATCATGTACTT
>JASDQU010815570.1:51772-63084 GCA_032191745.1 Picea mariana
CTTAGAAATTCCAACAATTGGTATCAGAGTGGGTTCATTTTATTTAAAGGTAGATTAGTAATCTTAAACATGAAAAGCCATGAAGGAACTTCAACCAATAAGCCTCCTATGTTTGATGGAACAAATTTTGCCTTCTGGAAGGTTAGAATGAGAACATACATCATGACCTTAGGTGTTGATGTTTGGGATGTTGTAGAGACTGGTTATGTAAAGCCAGTTGTACTAGCTTCTAAGGATGACAAGCTAGAATTCAACTTCAATGCTAAGGAAATGAATGCTATCATGAGTGGGCTTGTTGAAGATGAATTTGTAAAGGTCATGCAACTTGAATCTACCAAAGAAATGTGGGATAAACTTATTATCAGTTATGAAGGAGATGAGAAAGTAAAAGGTCCCAAACTTCTGACACATAGATTGAAATTTGAACAACTAAAGATGAATGAGGACGAAACAATTAGTAAATATTTTTTAAGACTTGAGGATCTTGTGAATGCCATGAAGGGTCTTGGTGAGAAGATTGAATACCCATTTTTAGTTCAGAATATTTTAAGATCTCTTCCCGATAGATTTAATCCAAAAATTTTTGTAATAGAAGAACTGAATGATCTTAAAACTCTGTCTATTGACAAACTCCTAGGAAATCTGACTCCTTATGAAATGAGGATAGGTAAAGATAAACCCACCTCTAGAGAAGCATCATTTAAAGAAGATAAGAAAGAGGATTTTGAGCCTGATGAGATTGAAGCAAAATTTGTGAGAATTCTAAAGAAAGGATCAGGCAAGTGCCAAGGCAAGTTTCCCTTCAAATGTTTTAACTATGGAAATATAGGTCACTTTGCATCTAAGTTTCCACACAAGAAGAAGGACTAGAACATTGAAGGTGAATAGAAGTATAAATCCAAGAGATTTGGTAAAAAGAAAAGTTTATGTGTAAACAATGATGACTCTTCAGGAGACACAGATAGTGATTCCTCTTGTGAAGATAATATTAATGACTTTATGTTTATGGCCAAAGAGGATTATGGTAGTAAAAGCATAGAAAGTGATTTTGATGATGAATAATTTTTGTTTGAAATGGAAGGAGAACTGATCAATGCTCTAAAAGAAATTGTTAGACTCAGATTTAAGAAGAAAAATAAAAAACAATTACTGATACAGTTCGAGAAAGAAAGTAAAAAACTTGATGAAGACTTTGCCCTGCTAAAAGTGGAATTAGAAGAGGCAAAGAAAATAGAGGACATTATGAAACAACAGTTATCAGAAAAGAAGGAAAGATGTGAAGCCTTGGAAGAAGAGGTAGTAAAAACCAGAAAAGAGATGGAGAAGTTTAAAGCATTGTATCTCCAAAATCTTCGAAGCATTAAATCCTTAGCAGAACTAAATGACATTCTTAGCAAACAGAGATATCCTTTGTTGAAGACCGGTTTAGGATATGTAAGTGGTTCATGCAACGAACAACTAGACAACAAAGAGTTAGTAAAGATGATCAAGTTCCAATTCAACAGACAATCAAACCATGTGAGTACTCTGCCACCAAAAGATAATAAGACAAGATGATCCCTGATAAAAAACAAATATATCAGAAGATGGAGCAACAAATGCCAAGAAGAAGGCCATCCTTTAGGTACCAAAATTTCTTCCATGGTTCATGTTTTTACTGCTCTAATTTTGGTCATAAGATTGCAAATTGTGAAATTAAGTTTAGAAACATGCAACTGAGGAGATCAAGAAACAAACAATCTTTGCAACATAGAACTAAACAGCCAATGAGTAGACAAAGTTTCACCAATCACTTTGACCTATTGAACATTGAGATCGAATGCTATAATTGTCATAACTTCAGCCACAAAGTTGCAAACTGCCATCTGAAGAATTACAAAGCAGATCCAAGGACAAAACCCTGATCTAGAAATGCTAACACATGGAAAAATAAAGATAGTGAAAAATTTGATCTAGTACTTTCAACTCAAAAACAAAAAGACCCCTGGTATATAGCCAATTGATGTTCCAAGCACATGATTGGAGACAAGGATAAGTTTTTTTTCTATAAGTAAAATAAAAACAGGAAACGTGACCTTTGGAAATGATGAACTAGGTAAAATCAAGGGTAAAGGGATGGTGAGTTTAAGTAATGGCAAAGGAAAAGCCCAGGATGTTTTTCTTGTAGATGGGCTGAAACATGATTTTCCTAGTGTAAGTCAAATGTGTGACAGAGGATGTGAAGTGGTGTTCACTTCCAAATATTGTAAGATAAAGTCTGTAAACTCAGGACAAGTAGTGGCTAAAGGAATAAGAACAGATAATAATGCATATGTGTTGAAAGAAGATAGAGAAGAGTGTCATCTAAGAAAACATGATGAAATATGGTTATGGCATAGGAGACTTGGACATCTAAACTTTGACCACTTCATCAAGATCAAAAATCTTGAGGAAGTAAAATATCTTCCAAGAACATAAAAGCCACAAGATTCTATGTGTAAACCCTGCCAAGTAGGAAAGCTAACCAGGACACAGTTTAAATCCAAGAGCTCTACTTCAATAGATAAACCACTCCAATTAGTTCATACGGATTTATGTGGACCATCAAGATAGGAAGGCACAAGGAAGGAAAACTACTTCATGTTGATCATTGATGATTACTCCAGACTCACTTGGGTTTCTTTTCTCAAATAAAAAGCAGCTGAAGCATTTGAGAAATTTAAAATATTTAAGGCTTTAACTAAGAATCAAACATGCAACAGATTAAAGTTTGTAATATCAAAAAGAGGAGGAGAATTTATGTCAAGTGATTTCAAGGAATTATGTGATAAACATGGGATCAATAGAGAATACACAATCCCAGGAACTCCACAGCAAAATGGAGTAGTTGAGAGGCAAAACAGAAGAGTTCAGCAAATAGCCAGGTCAATGATGAATGAGAAGAACATTGGTCAAACCTACTAGGTAGAAGCAATACACACAACAATCCATATTCTTAACAAAGATCACCTCAGACCACACAGTGACAAGGTGCCTTATGAATTGTGGTATGGAAGACCAACTTCAATCAAACACTTCAAAGTCTTTGGGAGTAAGTTATACATAAAGAATAATAATGAAACACTTTGCAAGTATGATGACAAGGTTGATGAAGGAATCTTCTTAGTGTATGCTACAAACAGTAAAGGATACAGATGCTATAATAAGAGGTTGCATAAATTGGTTGATTGCATTGACATAAAAGTTGATGAAGGAGTCCCAGTAAGAGAGGTGAGAAATATTGAATCAACAATAGAGGATATAGTTGAATTTGAAGATGAATTGGTCCAATAATCAGAAAAAGAAGACTTTGAGTCAGATGAAGATACAAATACTCAAGCAGACTCAAATCAGCAAACAACATCAAATCCTTCCTCTAGAATTACCCAAAAGAATCATCCTGCAAGTCAAACAATTGGTGAGAAAGACAAAGGTGTACAAACTAGGAGAAGGATAATCAAAGACACTGAGCAATCACATATAGCCTTCATATCCATGGTGGAACCCGAGAACTTTGATGAAGCCAGTAAAGATGTAAATTGGTTAAAATAAATGAATGAGGAATTTGATCAGATTGAGAAGAACAATACTTGGGAGCTTGTTCCTAGACCTGCAGATAAGAATGTAATTGGCTCCAAATGGGTTTTTAAGAACAAAATGAATGAACAAGGAAAAATTGTTAAGAATAAAGCCAGATTGGTCTATAAGGGGTATGCACAAGTTGAAGGATATGATTTTGATGAAACTTTTGCACCAGTGGAAAGATTGGAAGCCATCAGAATGTTTCTTTCCTATGCTTGTCATAAGAACTTTAAAGTATATCAGATGGATGTTAAGTTAGCATTTCTTAATGGAGATCTAGAAGAAGATATATATGTGGAGAAACATGATGGATTTTCACTGACAAATAATCCTGACTATGTTTGTAAGTTGAAAAAGGCATTATATGGACTGAAACAGGCACCACAATCCTGGTATCATAGACTGGACAAATTTCTACAAGACAAAGGGTTCAAGAAAGGTATTGTTGATAGTAATACATACATTAAGTATAAAGGTGATTATTTATTATTTGTTTTGGTTTATGTAGATGACATTATTTTTGGATTCCCTAATGACCCTTCAATTCAGTGGTTTTCTAATTCAATGCATACTAAGTTTGAGATATCCATGATAGGAGAACTGTCATATTTTCTTGGTTTACGAATCAATCAGAGTTCTACAGGGATATTTATCTCTCAAGAACAGTATTTAAAAGAGATGTTAAATAGGTTTCATATGGAATATTCCTCTCCTGTTAGTACACCTATGGTGGCTGGTTGCAAGCTCAGTAAATATGATATTTCACTTGATTTTGATCAAAGAACATATCGATCAATGATAGGCAGTCTTTTGTACATCACAACATCTCATCTTGATATAATGCAAGTTGTTGGAATGGTAGGTCATTATCAATCTACTCCTAAACAAATTCATTGAGTAGTTGTCAAGAGGATATTCAAATATTTGAAGGGTACAATGACTTATGGTCTTTGGTATCCTAGAAATCAGAATTTACAATTAACTACATATTCAAATGTTGATTGGGAAAACTGTTTGGATGAGAGAAAGAGCACCAGTGGAGGTGCATTCTTCTTAGGTGATTCATTAGTATCATGGCTTAGTAAGAAGTAGGGATATATTTCATTATCAACTACAGAGGCATAGTACATTGTTGCTGCTACTTGATGCACTTAGATCTTATGGATGATACAAACTCTTGCATATTTGAAGGTAACTTATACTGATCCCATTCCACTTCACTGTGATAACACCAGTTCCATTAGTGTCTTGAATAATCATGTTCTTCATTCAAAGACAAATCATATACCAATAAAGTATCATTTTCTCAAAGATCGGGTTACAAACAGAGTTGTTCAGCTGAATTATATTCCTTCCATAGAACAAATTGCAAACATCTTTACTAAACCCCTAGCCAAGACACCATTTGAATATCTCCATCAGAAGCTGGGTGTCATCCCTTCTCTCACCTGAGAGAGTCCATCCTATCAAGGGGAGTATGTTTTGGTTGAATATATGATAAGCTCGGGGGGAGCATTTTTTCTTTAACATTGATGTCAAAGGGGGAGAAAAGGTGTGTTTTGGATGCTACAGTTGGAGGTCTAAGAAAAATAGTGCAACCTTTCAAGGTTGACATCAATGCCAAAGGGGGATATTGTTGGCATGTTTTACAGGAAGAGTGTGCTTGTCATTGATTGCAAGAACAACAACGATGATGAAAAATAGGAAAAGCATAAGCTCAGGATGAGGAGAAAACAATATGAAAAGATCAAAGAAGCTTAGGAGGAGGATCATGACCATCGGATCTGCAAGCCAGATCAACGACAGGGATGAATTGTAGAGAGAGAAAGTAGAATCAAACAACTCTTTATTTCTAATCTCACAATCGATCTAGATTGTCAGATCTCATAAACCCAAATATTGGCGATTGTGGTTGATCTAACAAATGATTAGATTAAGTCATATTAACTCGTGACCGTCGGATGCACAACTGCCACATCAACGACAGGGATAGATTTCAGAGATCGACAGGAAAATTAAATGTCGTGATATTTCAAATCCTGCAATTATTTAGGACCATCAGATCTTATAGCTTAAAAGATCGATGATTATGGTTGACTCACCAACAAATGCACAACTTCAAATTGTGGAGCTTGGGTGACGAATTAAATCACTCGCAAGTTGTTGTTCCGCAATCATCCTTGATCATGGATATTCTTGGAGAGTCTTCACAACCGTTGGATCAATTTAAGTAGAAGGATAGGATAAGTGGGACAAAATGGTTGAGAATTTAATTATCTGAATACCCATCAGCCATCGGATCAAATTAAGTGGGAGGATAGGATAAGCGCAGTAAAATATCTAAGATATTAACTATATGAATTTCCATCAACCGTCATATCTTTATAATGTGGAAGGATAGTATAATCAATGTTGGAGGGTCATTGGATATAAACCAAGGCAAATATGCATCACATACAAATCGAGCCGTTGATCTAAGATCATGATCAATAAACAACATTAGTTTCGGGTCTAAATATGTGAAGAGGTTAAGCTCCGAAGAAATCACTTTGAGAGTTTCAGTTTGAGATTTGAAATCTTCAAAGTCCAGAGAGCCAGAGAGATGAAATACATTCTCGACCGTCAAATTGTCCAAAGTAGATCTCGGTCGCCAGATTGTCTGAAGAAGATCTCAAGAATCAAATTGTTTGAAGTGTGTTAGCACTCTGTAATTTGCCCAAGGCTGTGGAGGCAGTCACAGAGGCAACATCAAAACCACTTCAAGTCAGGGATCTAGCCCTCCGAGACTCAGAGATGGATCTCTCTGTCAAATTTATATTTGTTTGGAATAGGATATTAGGCTAGTTATACAGAACATAGGTTTGTTTATGGATTTTTAGTTGTTTTGGTTGAGACATGGAAAAGGACCATTGGGAAAAATGGAGTTAAAGGTAAAGACGATGATGAATGAATAACTAAGACAAAATATGACCAGGCAGGATAATCATGCCAGTGGATCCTTTGAGCTTATAAAATGGAAAAGAAGAATAAAATGAAATTTATTTCAAATGTAGAGTAGAGTATATCTTAATTCTACATTTCAAACTTGGAAGAAAACATAGATATTGTTTCGAGCCAGCACAGGGTGTCAATATCAAATCTTGCACATTATCTTCTCATAGACAATACATAAAGAAAGCATGTGAAATAGGAAAATAATGAGTTACATCAGGGAAAACTTCACCACTTAAACACAACACAGGAATATAGAAATATATTTCCTTTGTATTCATTCATAAATTCATTTACAGCCTATGAGCATTTTTACATTTTGATCATCCAAAAGTCCCCCTAGTTCCTCCAAAGTTTGTGGCTTTATAGCCTTTACATCAGATATCCAGCATCTTAGAATATTGTATCAAATTTACTTAAAATAGAAAATCAAAAACTGATACGAGAAAATAGGAAAGGATCCTATAAAATAGGTCAACTCCTTATCTCAAGTGATCTTCATGTCCTTTAAAATCTTTGACGAGTGTAGTAAACATTCCAAGGATGATGGATCTTCATAAGATATGGGATAAATCAAAATTTCCACCTTTGGAAAAAAGACAATTTTTTGCCCATAAAATAGGTAACCAATTCAAACTTTCCACCTTGCTAGGCATCTCCAAAATAAAAACAGAACCTTGATAATGATGACTTTAATTTTTATCTATTGTTTGGAACTGTTCATCAGGCATTTGGATAAGAAAAACTTGGAACTATGCGAAAACAATGCCTCTCTACCCTGTTAGTTCTTTTGGTGGCTAAAATAGACAAAATCTGAGCCGATTAGCTACCAAAAGCTCCTCTTTTGGTGGCTAATGAACAGTTGAAATCTTCGCCTAAGCCACCGAAAGTTTTGTCTTAGTGAAAATTAACAAAATCGTGAAATACCTTTTGTCTTAGCTTTAAAACACCTTAGGGTTGATATTCTGAAGCCTCTGCATCTTGAGCAGGTTCTGGAATGGTTGTAGGATTGTTAGTTGTCTTTGGATCATTCAAATGTATGGTTGCATTTGCTAGGGTTTCAATATCAACAGATGCTTGAGGCTGAGGTCTTGAAGGCATCGCTTGCAACCTCAATAATCTGACTTTTTTCTTCAAATGCATATCTACTCTCCATAGACTGTTATAGTCCTTTACAATGTTCTTCTTCTTTTTCTTTTCTTTAACACTTTCAAGTGCCAATCTTTCCAAGGTTGCATTGGTTTCTGTGAAATTCTTTGATAGAGTCTCATATTGGGTCTTTATCACCTTCTCTAATACTTCATGTTGTGCTATTTTTTCTTTAAGTTTCTTAACCTTCTGAGATCTGGATTGCTTTGACTTTCTAGATGAGGCCTTTGCAATTTGTTGGCCTTGATCCTCCTTTGGTGTAGGTGAGGGAAAATATTCATACCCTATTGTAATTATATCTTCTGCTAGGGATACTTCTTGCTCTATTGCAACCTAGTCTTCTTCATCCTCAGAATCAATATAGGGGAGATTGAGGATATTCTTTTCCACTGGAGGTTCTTCTACCTTCTCTGCATCCTTGCTAAAATCCAGTTTCTTCTTAGCCTTTTTAGGCTTATAATATGGAGAGGGTCGATCAACTGCAACTGGAGAGATGGCTCTCCTCTTTCTCTTCCCACTTCTAGGAGTGGGAGACTTCCTTGAAGAAGACCCCTTTTTATACTCTAGTTGTACATCAGTCTGAAATTCATTCCAGAATAAGAAGTAACCCCATTTCTTATTCCTTCTCTGCAACAACTCACAAACCAAGAGTTTAATCAAACCATGATGAGATAATCTACCTTCTACCTTTCTAGGATTGGATTTCACTTGATGTTCCATCTTAGTCAAGCTTCTGTGGAGATAATAAGGTAGATTCAAGGGGCTCCTTCCAGTGAAATGATTCATCAATTTTAAATTATAGATCATCACCCTATTGTATCTACCTTCACAAGTTATGTAGACAAGAATTGATTTCAGCAGGTGTTTCCATTTCTCCTCAATATAGGACAAATGAATGTCCTTCTTCAATATAATACACTTGTGCTCTGGCTTTAAGTAAGATCTGAATTCAACATCTTTAGTGACAGTAGTTTCGAACCAATTCTCTCCTGTTCTTGGAAGCTCTGTCACTTAAGCTATGAGAGCTTCATCCACTTGGAATTCATCTTGGCCAATCACTTCCTTTCTCCCATAAAATGTTAGAGCAAAATATTCTCCTACTTGTTGGTGAGATTCCTGGAGATTTTCACAAAACCTATAGCAGCCAACGCCCTTGAAGAACTGACACACCTTAAGGTGTGATTTAAGGTAGCCGATATCATCCAGCTCCTTCCTGAGGGCAGTTCCTACTCTTTTCATTGGCTAAAATATTTCTCTACACCTGCAAATGGGAAAATTCGGGCTTGGTGGAGACAACATAGTGCATAATTAGGGAGGTTTGGGCTTCAGCTACGACAGAGGCCAGAAATGCGGAATAAAATCAAGGCAAGCCCTAATTTTGAGGGATGTGATAGCAATTGGGATTTGAAAATATCATGATTTGGTATACTTCGATGAATAGGAAATTACTAACCACGTGATCTCATGAAACTTAAGTTAGAATTATCAATTCATAATCTACATCCCTCATGTATTTTCGACGGCTAAAAGCAATGATAATTCTTCACTCTGATGGTTCAAACATGTGATAAGACGTGTTGATCATTTCAAAGATGCCTACGATTTTGGTAGCTAAGAGAGCCCTGAATTTCGCATTTAAGCCGTTGGAAGCTAAGGCTTTCGGTGGCTTAGAAGCCCTTTTGAAAAAGGCATTACCCACCTAAGTTTTGACTTTTTTGAAGGGAAAAACAAATCAATTTTTTTTCAAACTTTATTTACAAGTTGGGACTCATTAAAATGAGCCCCAAAAATTTAGAAATGTATTTTTCAATGACCTCCTATCACCTAAAATAAACAAATTTGACTGTGTTATTTGAGGAGATAATAGAATCCACATATAATAATATGAATCATTAGATCTCCTATCATTATAGGACACTAACATAGGCTCCAATTGGGGATGGAAACTCTTGAGGAGGTGTCAATAATCTCAAATCTCTGAATTCGTAGATCAGTGCCTTATCCATTGGGATGATCCCACAACCTGTATCTTGATCTGTCCTGCACCTTGGTGACTGGGAATCTGTTGATTATCCATTCCGGACTTGACTGAGTCTTTGAAGTAAAACAAAAAACAAAATAAAGCACATACTTTCCCAAGAAGTTTATTTTCATATGGTAAATATGATAAAACGTTGATCTGATGATCTTATTTATATGCATACATCTTATTCTAATCCTGAGAATGATTGATCCTAATAAATATGAGATATCCAATATAACCAATCAAAAGTTGGGTCTGAAACCTAGGATCTTTTACTAATTTTCACCAAACTCAGATGTAGATCTGGTAATGATATGGGATAGGGATCTCTACCCTGATATCCTTTACATGAGAATTGATCAATATGAACAACCACTAAACTGTTGAAAATGTATTGTGGCCTTTCCATGAAAAAATTCTCCATATAGATATCTATAGGGTCCAAATAGACCTGAGTTATTCCTCAACATTTAGAAACAGTCCATTCCATCTCCTAACCTTGTGTTGCTGGAGAGGTCTTCTAGTTTTCAAACCTTTCACAATGTGTTTTTGTTTCATCTGATGGGTTTTGTAATGATATTTATGTTGAAACAGATAGTGGGGTATACTGTCTGATCATGTCCATATCATAACAATTCTTTAATTCATTAGAAGTAAATGAAACCAGACTTGGAAACACACATTACCCAGAATATCAGCTATAGGATCATAAAATGACTTGGATAATGGTGGCATTGGCTCTACTGGTACTTCATGGTTTACATTGTGACTCTCAACTAGAATCTAATTAATATTCCCTCTCAAAATTTGAAAATAATTAAAGCATAGACGTAATGAATCGCAATGGATCATCTCATTACCTATTTCAGGATTCAGGATTTCTTCTAAGGGTTGATCTTCAAAAAGGATCAAGGGCTGCACCTATGGATCAACTTCTGTATCTCCCATGTTTTTTTCAACCAATGCCTTAGAACATTCCTCATTCTTTCTATTCACGAACTGCTTGTAATGTTTCCTTAGCAGTGAGGCAAAACACAAGGGCATACATTCTGCATTTCTTGGAAAATTTTATGCATCATCCTCCTTGCAATATTGTTGGGCATGTCGAATCTGATTGTCATCCACTGTGATAACTGGTATTCTTCTTCCCATGAAGATAATATTGGCTTATTTGAACAATCATTTTCGATCTCAACCATATAGTCACCATTCTGAAGATCATATCTGAGTATATTGTAAATGTAGGGGAGGTCATCAAACATGCACATCATCTCCAGAGACTTTTCCACCACCACCTAATTTTGAACTTCCTATTTGATTGTATTGTGAATTGAATACATGAAAGAATCATTATCCAAACCATGGTACCAAGGATGAGCTTCAAAATGTTTGGGAACAATGACCCTTTCTTTCTCTGAAATCAATAGAGCATGATGTCTTTGAACATCAAGTTTTTCTCTTATGATAATATTCTGCATCATCTCGTTGACAATATTGGTCAGAATATCTAATTTCACTTTTGAAGATGTCGTCTATTCATTTTATGTTC
>JASDQU010815570.1:73466-93306 GCA_032191745.1 Picea mariana
GGCATAACTTTTTGTCGCAATTGGGACAAATTTTTCATGGATTTTCGCCTCTATTACCATGAATTTTCATTGCAAGTTGCCACGGTTTTTCATCGCAAATACATCATCTTCGTTGTAAGTTTTTGGCTTGGCATTAATTTTCGTCGTAATTGCCATGATTGTTTGTTGTAATTGCGACAAATTTTCGTCGTAATGGCGATGATGTATAGGGTTAACTGATCTTGATGATGACACGTGGAGAGCTAATTTCATCAATGTTTCCACACACATCTGGATCGTGGATATAGCGACGAAATTATATCGACGAAAAAAAGTCTCGTCTTTCATGGAAATTGCAATGGATAAGTGTGGCAATATCAACGAAAAACTGTCACAAATTTGGTCATATGTACTAGTGTAAACAAATTCTCAAAGACCTTATACAACTTTCCAAATTTAGATATGGGAGGGGTGTCATAGTGCCTTATTGGGTGAACCAATTCCTCAAGTAGGGGATGTTCCCAAGGAGAAAAATTTCTAATTCATGTAGTGAACGTGAGGTGGATGGTGTTAGACTTCTAAGTATTGGGTTTCACAACATACAAGGGCTCATATTGTCTCATTTATGGGTGCCTTTGTTGAGGCATAACCACATCCTTTTCCTCTTTTTATTTTTTAACGAACATTTTTTCCAAGCCCTTTTATTATCTATATATTTTGCATGTGTCACCAAGTTGAATACAATAAGGGGAACTAAAAAGGAAACGCATAGCCCTTATACAATCTACCTTGGTTTGCATGCCTTTCCAAGTTGAAGACAATAAGTGGAACTCAAAAATGAAATGCATAGCCCACAAACGCTCTACCTTGGAAAGTGTTATTGATTAATTAATTATTTATTTTATGGGTCCCTCACTTTTTTGAGAAGCATTTCATTTCTTTGGATCCCAGGGTGAGCCTTTATTGCATTGTGTTTTTGATAGGATACCTTTGATCCTAATGGCTCCTTGTTCCCATGAAATGAGGTACATGCCCTTCTTGGGCCAATAAGCCTAAAAACTTGAAATATGGGGAGACAGAGGGGAATATGTGATGGAATGTGGAAATTATAAGCAGGAATGGTACAATAACCCTTCAAGGAGACACCTCAGTAGAAACCCTTTCCCCAAGGGTGGCCACTTACTAGGAAACCATGACACTCAACCAGGTAAAATAGGGAAAAAAGAATAATTTCCAAGAAAATGTTTTCAAAATCAAGAAAGGATCCTTAACAACATGTTTGAATTATCCAACTATTAAAATGACACTTACCATGACACCATAATTGTTACCTCATGAAACAATACATGTTTTACTCTATGGGATAAGCTAGGTGTGATGGGTGTTGCTTCCATCGATCATATGGTGATGTGTGGTACAATAGGGGCTCCTGCTTGCTCATATGCATCTCGTTACTCTGTGTCTAGAACCTGAGGACCTTAAGACATCATTTCCTTTGTTATCCCTAGGAATGGGCGATAACTGAGTGAACCTTCCGAAGGTTGAATTAAGGAAGTTTAATGAAACATGGGTCTTTACTTAATGAACCAAATAGAGAAATATTTTGAACTACATAATATTATGGATGATAAGCAAAGGATTCACATAATAACTTTGAACTTTGAGAATAAACCATATCAATGGTATTAATGGGTAGTCAATTGGGAACATGACTACCTTAGTCAATTGACAAGACTCAAGAACTTAGGTGATATTGAATATTAAATTTAGAATTTCAAGTATTGGCTATAAGGGTGGATGAAATAATTGATGAAGATTTGTTGGAAGATTACATGGGTGGATTAAAAGAAGACATTAAACATGATCCTTTCCTAAAACATCATGGAAATATTATGGAAGCTATGCAATTTGCTCATCATATTTAAGACAAGAATAAGGATACACACAAGTCTAACATTGGTCCATATTCAAGAAGTAGAGATTTTTTTGGGGTTCATAAGAAAACCATACCTCAACCGACAAGGTTGAAACCTCGTCAAATGGATGAAATAATAGCAAAAGGACTATGTTTCTATTGAAACAAAAAGTACAGTAAGGGGCATAAATTTGATGACAAGAAATTATTCTACATAGACTATGAAGATGAAGAAGATTAAGAATCAGAACCATCACAAGATCTATATCTAGAAGATACTATTCCAATGATATATTGTCATGGATTGGCCATCATCAATACTCCACAAACTCTCAATATATAAGGATACATCAAAAATAAAAAGTAATATTCCGGTAGTACCCTAATTGCATCAAACAAATTAGCAAAATATCTCAATTGCTTTGTATTTCTAGCACCAAAGTTTCAAGTGATGATTGCATATGGAGGTACCATAAATTGCTTTGGGAAGTTCCATAGTATTAATTTCAATATGGGGGAGTATGTTTTGGATAATCCCATGATTTCCATCCAAATGGGTGGTGTTGATGTTGTATTATGGGTCCAATGGTTACAATCATTGGGATTAATGGCCCTTAATTTTCAAGATCTTTTCATAAGATTTTCCTTAGAAGGCAAGGAAATTGATCTTAGAGGTATCAAAGGAAATCCTTCTAAGTTGATAATCTCTAATAGCATGATAATATTAATGAAAAAGGGGCTCCATGGTGTAATTGCACAATTGTGATCACTAAATGTTCAAAAATCTATATCCTCAACTCCATTGGATATTCAAATAGTTATCAACAATAATTCCAAGGTATTTGGAGAAATGCCTAAGGGTCTTCCACCTATTTGAGATCATGACCATGTTATTCATTTGAAACAAGGAAGTTTGCCACCTAAAATTAGGCCTTAAAGGTATCCATATGCATAGAAGAGTGACATTCATTGTATGATCCAGGAAATGTTAGAGGTCAAAATAATTCAACCTAGCCAAATTTATTTCTCATCACAAGTGGTGATGGTTACAAAAAAGGATGGTTCATGGAATATGTGCTCATATTATAGACGTATGTGTTCATATTGTAGACAACTCAAAAAAATTAGCATCAAAGATAAGTTTCATTTTCCTGTCATTGATGGATTATTAAATGAATTGAATGGAACAATTTTATTTACTAAGTTGGATCATCATTTGGCATATCATCAAATTATAATGAGGCATGAAGACAATCCCAAAAGAGATTTTAGAACACATGAAGGTCATTATGATTTTTTGAGTATTCCATTTGGACTTACTAATGCACCTTCAACATTTCAAATCTTGATGAATTCTATTGTCAAGTCATTCCTTAGAAAATTCGTGTTAGCATTTTTGGATGGAATACTAATCTACAACAAATCTTGGGAAGATAATGTACAACATGCTAACAGAGTATTACAAATATTGGAAGAGAAACAATTTTATGAAAACCATTCCAATTGTTCCTTTGGGTTCAAGAAGTGGAATATTTGGGTCATATTGTATCTCATAAAGTTGTAAAAGTGGACCCTAACAAAATTAAATCTATGAGGGAATGTACAGTTCCCAAAAGATTGAAAAACTTTAGAAGATTCTTACTATTGACATGATATGACATGATATTACTGTGCTTAAACAATTTTATGCCTATTAAAATATTATTAACCTTCCCCAAGTGATCATCAAGATTACGCAAGACATGAGCAACACAAATAACAAACATCAATCACACATTTGATATACACAGAGACAAATATTTCACAAGGAAACCCATAAACGGAGAAAACCTCTTCTTCTTCGAATGATAGGCAGTCTTTTAAGTTATGTACATCATGTTTCTTTGAGAAACAACTCAAAATGAGTCTACAACCTCTTCGTTAACAAGCTGCAACTTGCTGAGAGCACCAATTCTCTGGTTTCTCTAGCACCCACTAGAAGGAAGCACCAACTCCCTAAGTGTTCCAACACCAACTGGATGGAAGCACCAACTTCTAGTCACACAAGAACCAACTTGTATAACATAGAACAATGGTTCTCCCTTGCACCACCCTACCACCCTAGTTTTTTTGGCTACAACCAGATGGAAGCTACAACTCCATGTGTTCAAGCACCCACTTGAAACTCTGAGGACAACAGTTCTCCCTAACACCCCCCTACAACCCTGAAATATAAATATTTCCTTTTTGAAAGTTATTACAGTGATACGTCCTTGAGGTGTAGGATAGTCGGTGATGGAGTGTGTTGTTAAGGCACTCCATGATGTTAAAGTCACCAGTTCGAAACTTGTGGGGACAAAAAATACAGCATGTTAAGGGTTGGTGTGGCTCAGGCCAGGTGTGATCCCCGGGTGATTTTGACGGCTTAGATGTCGCTGAGTCGTGATTTCTAAACCACAGGTTAGTCCCACAAGTCACGGACAAACTAAAAAACAAAAAAACAAAAAAGTTATTACAGTGATACAGTATTTATCAATGGCTTACCAATATCATCATTGTTTTTCTACACTGCTCTACTCTGATGCATCAATGTCTTTCTGCTACTCGCATCTTCTTTCGCACACCCTGTTCATCTTCTCGTTATCCTTTCATGCGCTGTGCTCCCTCTTCATTCTTTCTACCGCGTCTATAATATTTTATTCAGATCATGCACTTCATCACTTTATACACCCATGCATCTCACATGAAAAATCATACCAATTTCTCTGTTCTGCATCAGTTTCTCATGCCAAGTGCTCTACGTGATCATCATTCCAACTCTTCATCTTCTTTGGCGGTTATGTTGTAATTGTTCATCATCAATGCCCATTTTCCAAATATTCTTTGGATTCTTTGGCAATTATCCTGAGGTTCTTTGGCTTCTCTGTCAGTCACAATTCTTTTCCTTCTCTAGCAGTTACAGTCATTCATTTTTATGGCTTCTTTGGCTTCTAAGCTCCTTCCTTCACGTGACCATCGGCGGTGACCATACGCATATTCAAAAGGTGCTTCACGATCTTGGTATAGTGATTCCTAGATCCCCTTTTTTTTCCAATATGACCTTGGGCTATGAACGTCACATGACCATGCAATTGCGGGTGCATCCATAGACAGTTTGAGGGAAACTTGCTTTTCACCCCACAGTTCACTATAGAGGTCCATGTATGCCTTTGGCGATACTGTGGTTTTGATTGCAGCCCGCTCACAAAGAATTAAGATACGAGCATGTTATGACCCTGCAATGTGACGAGACCATCGATCTCATGATTTTGATGGTTCTCTTGAACAGACGGTTCAGATTTGATCTTTCACGATCTGCGGATCAGATCCAACCTCCCTAAATCAACGACTGTGATTTATTTCGTGATTCAGGCTTTGGGATTTTCAAATCTCAAACCCTACTTTATTCTGTACACCAATCTTCCAAATTCAATGATCCGTGAACACCTGTCCTTCTCAATCGACGACTCTGCCTCCACTCCGGAATTTTGACCTTTCAATCAGATCAACGATTTTGCATCCCCTTTCTTGATTAATGGTCGATATCTCCTTCACGTCCCCAGACTTATTAAATCTCAAATCTCAAACTTAAACTATGGATCAGACGAACCATATTCACTTTGTTAGTGTCCTATAACGATAGGAGATCTAATGATTCAAATTATTATATGTGGATTATGTTATCTCCTCAAATAACACAAACAATTTTTTTTATTTTAGGTGATATGAGGTCATTGAAAAATACATTTCTAAATTTGTGGGGCTCATTTTAATGAGTTCCAACTTGTAAATAAAGTTTGAAAAACATTTTATTTGTTTTCCCCTTCAAAAAAGTCAAAACTCAGGTCTCAGTGGCTAATGCCTTTTTCAAAAGGGCTTCTAAGCCATCGAAATCCTTAGCTTCTGAAACCATAAACATGAAATTTGGGGCTCTCTTATTTACCGAAATCGTAGGCATATTTGAAATGATCAACATGTCTTATCACATGTTTGAACCGTTGGAGTGAAGAATTATCATTGCTTTTAGTCGCCAAAAAGATAGGAGGGATGTCGATTATGACTTGATCATTCTAACTTAAGTTTCATGAGATCACGTGGTTAGAACTTTCCTATTCATCGAAGTATACAAAAGCATCATCTTTTCAAATCCCAATTGCTATCACATCCCTCAAAATCAGGGCTTGCCTTGATTTTATTCCGCATTTCTGGCCTCTGTCATAGATGAATCCCAAACCTCCCTAATTCTGTGTTGTGTTGTCTCCACCAAGCCCAAATTTTCCCATTTTCAAATGGAGAGAAATAGTTTAGCCAATGAATAGAGGAGGACCTACTCTCAGGAAGGAGTTGGATGATATCGTCTACCTTAAATCACACCCTGAGGTGTGTCGGTTCTTCAAGGACATTGGCTGCTATAGGTTTTTTGAAAAGCTCCAGGGATCTTACCAACAAGTAGCAGAAGATTTTGCTCTGAAATTTGATGGGAGAAAGGCAGTGATTGGCCAAGATGAATTCTAGGTGGATGAAGCTCTCATAGATGAGGTGACAGAGCTTCCAAGGACAGGAGAGAATTGGTTCAAAACTACTGTCACTAAATATGTTAAATTAAGATCTTACTTAAATCTAGAGAACAAGTGTCTTATATGGAAGAAGGACATTCTTGTGTCCTATCTTGAGAAGAAATGGCAGCACCTGCTGAAATCAATTCTTGTCTACATAACTTGTGAAGGTAGATACAATAGAGTGATGATCTATCATTTCAAATTGATGAATCATTTCACTGGTATGAGCCCCTTGAATCTTCCTTATTATCTCCAAATAATCTTGACTAAGATGGTTCATCAAGTCAAATCCAAGCCTAGAAAGGTAGAAGGTATATTATCTCATCATGGTTTGATTAAACTCTTGGTTTGTGAGCTGTTGCAGAGAAGGAATAAGGAATGGGGTTACTTCTTATTATGGAATGAATTTTAGACTGATGTACAACCAGAGGATAAAAATGGGTATTCTTCAAGGAAGTTTTCCACTCCCAGAAGTGGAAAGAGAAAGAGGAGAGCCATCTCTCTAGAGGTAGTTGATCATCCCTCTCCATATTCTAAGCCTAAAAAAACTAAGAAGAAACTGGATTTTAGCAAGGATGTAAAGAAGGCAAAAGAACCTCCAGTGGACAAGAAGATCCTCAATCTCCCCTATACAGACTCTGAGGATGAAGAATACCAGGTTGCAGTAGATAAAGAAGTAGCCCTAGCAGAAGATCCAGTTACAACAGGGTATGAATATTTTCCCTCACCTACACCAAAGGAGGATCAAGGCCAACAAATTGCAAAGGCCTCATCTAGCAAGTCAAAGCAATCCAGATCTCAGAAGATTAAGAATCTTAAAGAGAAAATAGCACAATAGGAAGTATTAGAGAAGGTGATAAAGACCCAATACGAGAGTCTATCAAAGAATTTCACAGAAACTAGTGCAGACTTGGAAATTTTGGCACTTGAAGGTGTTAAAGAAAAGAAAAAGAAGAACAAGATCATAAAGGACTATAACAGTCTATGGAGAGTAGCTATGCATTTGAAGAAAAAGGTCAGGTTATTGAGGTTGAAATCCATGCCTTCAAGACCTCAGCCTCAAGCACCTGTTGATCTTGAAACCCTAGCAAATGCAGCCATCCATTTGAATGATCCAGAGACAGCTAAAAATCCTACAACCATTCCAAAACTTGCTCAAGATGCAGAGGCTTCAGAAGATCAACCCTAAGGTGTTTTAAAGCTAATACAAAAGGTATTTCACAATTTTGTTAATTTTCACTAAGACATAACTTTTGATGTCTTAGGTGAACATTTCAACTCTTCATTAGCCACCAAAAACAGAGCTTTCGGTAGCTAACCGGCTCAGATTTTGTCTATTTTAGCCACCGAAATCACTAACAGGGAAGAGAGACATTGTTTTCTCACAGATCCAAGTTTTTCTTATCCAAGTGCCTCTGGAACAGTTCCAAACAATAGATAATAATTAAAGTCATCATTATCAAGGTTCTGTTTTGATTTTGGAGATGCCTAGCAAGGTGGAAAGTTTGAATTGGTTACCTATTTTCTGGGCAAAAAATTGTCTTTTTTCCAAAGGTGGCAATTTTGATTTATCCCATATCTTATGAAGATCCATCAAGCTTGGAAGGTTTACTACACTGGTCGAAGATTTTGAAGGACATGAATATCACTTGAGATAAGGAGTTGACCTTTTTTATAGGATCCTTTCCTATTTTCTTGTATCAACTTTTGATTTTCTATTTTAAGTAAATTTGATCAAGTATTCTAGGATGCTGGATATCTGTTGTAAAGGCTATAAAACCACAAAATTTGGAGGAACTAGGGGGACTTTTGGATGATCAAAATGTAAAAATGATCATAGGCTATAAATGACTTTATGAATGAATACACAGACACTATATGTCCATATTCTTGTGTTGTGTTTAAGTGGTGAAGTTTTCTCTGATGTAACTCATTATTTTCCTATTTCACATGCTTTCTTTCTGTATTGTCTATGAGAAGATAACGTGAAGTGTTTTTTATTGACACCCTGTGCTGGCTTGAAACAATATCTATGTTTTCTTCCAAGTTTGAAATGCAGAATTCAGATATACTTTTCTCTACATTTGAAATAAATTTTAGTTTATTATTCTTTTCCATTTTATAAGCTCAAAGGATCCACTGGCATGATTATCCTGCTTGGTCATATTTTGTCTTAGTTATTCATTCATCATTTTCTTTACCTTTGACTCCATGTTTCCCAATGGTCCTTTTCCATGTCTCAACCAAAACAACTAAAAATCCATAAACAAACCTATGTTCTGTATAACTAGCCTAATATCATATTCCAAACAAATATAAATTTGACAGAGAGATCCTTCTCTGAGTCTCGGAGGGCTAGATCCCTGACTCGAAGTGGTTTTGATGTTGCCTCTGTGACTGCCTCCACATCCTTAGGAAAATTATAGAGTGCTAACATAATGGAGACTCAACTGGCGAACTCTCCCCAATAGTACACTTCAAAGTTCCAGATCTGATCACTGATGGTGGACAATGACCAGACACAAGAAGGCTGAGATCATTCACCTAGCGAGTCCAATCTCCAAATCAGTTCCAGATAGTGCCTACTCAAGGAATCACTGGAGGAAGAACCTGAAGCATGACCAAGCAACCAAGAAAGATCAGGTACTCAAGCCCAAATTGCATTCAAGATGTCTTTGGTTTTATTTGTAATTATGTCTTATCTTATTCTAAACCTGATCACAAGTACATTGCTAAAGATTGCATTGGCCACCTGCTAATCGATGAGCCTCAAGAGACTAAGCCCCAAATTGTAAATCATGTACATGCTCATACACTTGTAGAAAGCCCAGTGAGACATGAGCCCCATTCTTTATCTCTTGCCATTGTTGAAATTCCAATTAGCTACAAACCCCTTTCTTTACCTCCTATATCTGTGAAAGTACCAGACTGATACAAGCCTCTAGATTTGCCTCCTTTTCTCCATGACTTCCCTGCCAATTATAACAATAATCTACCCATATTTGATGGAGAGAATGCCAATATCACTGCTGAAAAACACATCCAGAAGTTTGAATATTTCCTTGACCTTTATGAGGTTAAAGATGACGATGTCTATATCAGGATGTTTGACTTGGATTTGCAAGGAAAAGTTAAAAATTGGTTTAAAAACCTTCCAGCTGCAAGCATTAACAATTTCCATCAGTTTGTAAAAATTTTCTTAGATAGGTGGGTGATCATGGGAAATGTTTTCTTCATCCTAGAAGAGTATGGCCATTTGAAAAGACAACCAAGGGAGACAGTACATCAGTTTTATGCAAGGTTCAATAAAGTATATCATGCAATGCCTGTTGATATAAGGCCACCCCTAGAATCAACTCACTTGCATTACCTAGATGCCTTCGATCCTAAGATGGCATTCCAATTAAGAGAAAGGAACATTGCAACCCTTGAAGAAATAAAAAAGATTGCGGTTGATGTGAAAGCTAACTTGCTAGACAGAAGGGAAAAGTTAGAGGCAGACGAAAAGGATAGAACATAAAATGAACAGACGACATATTAAGAAGTGAAATTAGATATTCTGACCAATATAGTCAATGAGATGATTCAAAAGATTATCATAAGAGAAAAAATTGATGTTCAAAGACATCATGCTCCGTTGATTTCAGAGAAAGAAAGGATCATTGTTCCCAAACATTTTGCAGCTCATCCTTGGTACCATGGTTTGGATAATGATTCTTTCATGTATTCAATTCACAATACAATCAAATAGGAAGTTCAAAATTACGTGGTGGTGGAAAAGTCTCCAGAGATGATGTGCATGTTTGATGACCTCCCCTACATTTACAATATACTCAGATATGATCTTCAGAATGGTGACTATATGGTTGAGATCGAAAATGATTGTTCAAAGAAGCCAATATTATCTTCATGGGAAGAATAATACCAGTTATCACAGTGCATAGATGAAAATCAGATTCGGCATGCCCAACAAGATTGCAAGGAGGAGGATGCATAAAATTTCCCAAGAAATGCAGAATGTATGCCCCTGTGTTTTTCCTCACTGCTAAGGAAACATTACAAGCAGTTCGCGAATAGAAAGAATGAGGAATGTTCTAAGGCATTGGTTGAAAAAAACATGGGAGATACAGAAGTTGATCCATAGGTGCAGCCCTTGATCCTTTTTGAAGGTCAAACCTTAGAAGAAATCCTGAAGCCTGAAATAGGTAATGAGATGATCCATTGCGATTCATTACCTCTATGCTTTAATTATTTTCAAATTTTGATAGGGAATCTTGATTAGATTCTAGTTGAGAGTCACAATGTAAACCATGAAGTACTCGTAGAGCCAATGCCACCGTTATCCAAGTCATTTTATGATCCTATAGTTGATATTCTGGGTAATGTGTGTTTTCAAAGTCTGGTTTCATTTACTCCTAATGAATTAAAGAATTGTTATGATATGGACATGATCAGAAAGTATACCCCACTGTCTGTTTCAATGTAAATATCATTACAAAACCCATCAGATGAAACAAAAACACATTGTGAAAAGTTTGAAAACTAGAAGATCTCTCCAACAACACAAGGTTAGGAGATGGAATGGACTGTTTCTAAATATTGAGGAATAACTCAGGTCTATTTGGATCCTATAGATATCTATATGGAGAATTTTTTCATGGAAAGGCCACAATAAATTTTCAACAGTTTAGTGGTTGTTCAAATTGATCAATTCTCATGTAAAGGATATCAGGGTAGAGATCCCTATCCCATATCATTACCAGATCTACATCTGAGTTTGGTGAAAATTAGTAAAAGATCCTAGGTTTCAGACCCAACTTTTGACTGGTTATACTGGATATCTCATATTTATTAGGATCAATCATTCTCAGGATTAGAATAGGATGTATGCATATAAATAAGATCATCAGATCAACGTTTTATCATATTTACCATATGAAAATAAACTTCTTGGGAAAGTATGTGGTTTATTTTGTTTTTAGTTTTACTTCAAAGACTCAGTCAAGGTCGGAATGGATAATCAACATATTCCCAGTCACCAAGGTGTAGGACAGATCAAGATACAGGTTGTGGGATCATCCCAATGGATAAGGCACTGATCTACGAATTCGGAGATTTGAGATTATTGACACCTCTTCAAGAGTTTCCATCCCCAATTGGAGCCTATGTTAGTGTCATATAATGATAGGAGATCTAATGATTCATATTATTATATGTGGATTTTGTTATCACCTCAAATAACACAGTCAAATTTGTTTATTTTAGGTGATAGGAGGTCATTGAAAAATACATTTCTAAATTTTTGGGGCTCATTTTAATGAGTCCCAACTTGTAAATAAAGTTTGAAAAAAAATTGATTTGTTTTTCCCTTCAAAAAAGTCAAAACTTAGGTGGCTAATGCCTTTTTCAAAAGGGCTTCTAAGCCACCGAAAGCCTTAGCTTCCAACAGCTTAAATGCGAAATTCAAGGCTCTCTTAGCTACCGAAATCGTAGGCATATTTGAAATGATCAACATGTCTTATCACATGTTTGAACCGTCAGAGTGAAGAATTATCATTGCTTTTAGCCATCGAAAATACATGAGGGATGTCGATTATGAATTGATAATTCTAACTTATGTTTCATGAGATCACGTGGTTAGTAATTTCCTATTCATCGAAGTATACCAAATCATGATATTTTCAAATCCCAATTGCTATCACATCCCTCAAAATTAGGGTTTGCCTTGATTTTATTCCACATTTCTGGCCTCCGTTGTAGCTGAAGCCCAAACCTCCCTAATTCCACACTGTTTTGTCTCCACCAAGGCCGAATTTTCCCATTTGTAGGTGCAGAGAAATATTTTAGCCAATGAAGAGAGTAGGAACTGCCCTCAGGAAGGAGCTGGATGATATCAGCTACCTTAAATCACACCTTAAGGTGTGTCGGTTCTTCAAGGATGTTGGCTGCTATAGGTTTTGTGAAAATCTCCAGGAATCTCACCAACAAGTAGGAGAAGCTTTTGCTCTAACATTTTATGGGAGAAAGGAAGTGATTGGCCAAGATGAATTCCAAGTGGATGAAGCTCTCATAGCTTAAGTGACATAGCTTCCAAGGACAGGAGAGAATTGGTTCGAAACTACTGTCACTAAAGATGTTGAATTCAGATCTTACTTAAAGCCAGAGCACAAGTGTCTTATATTGAAGAAGGACATTCATCTGTCCTATCTTGAGGAGAAATGGCAACACCTGCTGAAATCAATTCTTGTCTACATAACTTGTGAAGGTAGATACAATAGGGTGATGATCTATAATTTAAAATCGATGAATCATTTCACTGGAAGGAGCCCCTTGAATCTACCTTATTATCTCCACAGAAGCTTGACTAAGATGGAACATCAAGTGAAAGCCAAGCCTAGCAAGGTAGAAGGTAGATTATCTCATCATGGTTTGATTAAACTCTTGGTTTGTATGATGTTGCAGAGAAGGAATAAGAAATGGGGTTACTTCTTATTCTAGAATGAATTTCAGACTGATGTACAACCAGAGTATAAAAAGGGGTCTTCTTCAAGGAATTCTTCCACTCCCAGAAGTGGAAAGAGAAAGAGGAGAGCCATCTCTCCAGTTGCAGTTGATCAACCCTCTCCATATTCTAAGCCTAAAAAAGCTAAGAAGAAACTAGATTTTAGCAAGGATGCAGAGAAGGCAAAAGAACCTCCTGTGGAAAAGAATATCCTCAATCTCCCCTATATTGATTCTGAGGATGAAGAAGACTAGGTTGCAACAGAGCAAGAAGTATCCCTAGTAGAAGATCCAATTATAGCAGGGTATGAATATTTTCCCTCAGCTATACCAAAGGAGGATCAAGGCCAACAAATTGCAAAGGCCTCATCTAGCAAGTCAAAGCAATCCAGATCTCAGAAGATTAAGAAACTTAAAGAAAAAATAGCACAACATGAAGTATTAGAGAAGGTAATAAAGACCCAATATGAGACTCTATCAAAGAATTTCACAGAAACTAGTGCAACCTTGGAAATATTGGCACTTGAAAGTGTTAAAGAAAAGAAAAAGAAGAAGAAGATTGTAAAGGAATATAACAGTCTATGGAGAGTAGATATGCATTTGAAGAAAAAGGTCAGATTATTGAGGTTGCAAGCCATGCCTTCAAGACCTCAGCCTCAAGCACCTATTGATATTGAAACTCTAGCAAATGCAACCATCCATTTGAATGATCCAAAGACAACTAACAATCCTACAACCATTCCATAACCTGCTCAAGATGCAGAGGCTTCAGAATATCAACCCTAAGGTGTTTTAAAGCTAAGACAAAAGGTATTTCACAATTTTGTTAATTTTCACTAAGACAAAACTTTCGGTGGCTTAGGAGAAGATTTCAACTATTCATTAGCCACCAAAAGAGGAGCTTTCGGTAGCTAACCGACTCAGATTTTGTCTATTTTAGCCACCAAAAGCACTAACAGGGTAGAAAGGCATTGTTTTCACATAGTTCCAAGTTTTTCTTATCCAAATGCCTCAGGAACAGTTCCAAACAATAGATAATAATTAAAGTCATCATTATCAAGGTTCTGTTTTTATTTTGGAGATGCCTAGCAAGGTGGAAAGTTTGAATTGGTTACCTATTTTATGGGCAAAAAATTGTCTTTTTGCCAAAGGTGGCAATTTCAATTTATCCCATATCTTATGAAGATCCATCATCCTTGGAAGGTTTACTACACTAGTCGAAGATTTTGAAGGACATGAAGATCACTTGAGATAAGGAGTTGACCTATTTTATAGGATCCTTTCCTATTTTCTTGTATCAGTTTTTGATTTTCTATTTTAAGTAAATTTGATCCAGTATTCTAAGATGCTGGATATCTAATGTAAAGGCTATAAAGCCACAAAATTTGGAGGAACTAGGGGGACTTTTGGATGATCAAAATGTAAAAATGCTCATAGGCTGTAAATGAATTTATGAATGAATACAAAGGAACTATATTTCTAGATTCCCGTGTTGTGTTTAAGTGGTGAAGTTTTCCCTGATGTAACTCATTATTTTCCTATTTCACATGATTTCTTTATGTATTGCCTATGAGAAGATAACGTGCAGGATTTGATATTGACACCCTGTGCTGGCTCGAAACAATATCTATGTTTTCTTCCAAGTTTGAAATGCAGAATTCAGATATACTCTACTCTACATTTGAAATAAATTTCAGTTTATTCTTCTTTTCCATTTTATAAGCTCAAAGGATCCACTGGCATGATTATCATGCCTGGTCATATTTTGTCTTAGTTATTCATTCATCATCGTCTTTACCTTTGACTCCATTTTTCCCAATGGTCCTTTTCCATGTCTCAACCAAAACAACTAAAAATCCATAAACAAACCTATGTTCTGTATAACTAGCCTAATATCCTATTCCAAACAAATCTAAATTTGACAGAGATATCCCTCTCTGAGTCTCGGAGGGCTAGATCCCTGACTTGAAGTGGTTTTGATGTTGCCTCTGTGACTGCCTCCACAGCCTTGGGCAAATTACAGAGTGCTAA
Organism: Picea mariana; assembly: GCA_032191745.1. NCBI lineage: Eukaryota > Viridiplantae > Streptophyta > Pinopsida > Pinales > Pinaceae > Picea > Picea mariana. The sequence continues at coordinate 88,470 of JASDQU010815570.1, forward strand.
CACACTTCAGACAATTTGATTCTTGAGATCTTCTTCATACAATCTGGCGACCGAGATCTACTTTGGACAATTCGATGGTCGATAATGTATTTCATCTCTCCGGCTCTCTGGACTTCGAAGATTTCAAATCTCAAACCGAAACTCTCAAAGTGATTTCTCCAGAGCTTAACCTCTTCACATATTTAGACTCGAAACTAATGTTGTTCATTGATCATGATCTTAGATCAATGGCTTGATTTGTATGTAATACATATTTGCCTTGGTTTATATCCAATGACCCTCCAGCATTGATTATACTATCCTTCCACATTATAAAGATCTGACAGTTGATGGAAATTCGCATAGTTAATATCTCAGATATTTTACCGCGCTTATCCTATCCTCCCACTTAATTTGATCTGATGGCTGATGGGTATTCGGATAATTAAATTCTCAACCATTTTGTCCCACTTATCCTATCCTTCCACTTAAAGTGATCCAACAGTCATGAAGACTCTCCAAGAATATCCATGATCAAGGATTATTACGGAACAACAACTTGCGGGTGATTTAATTCGTCACCCAAGCTCCACAATTTGAAGTTATGCATTTGTTGGTGAGTCAACCATAATCGTCGATCTTTTAAGATATAAGATCTGACGGTCCTAAATAATTGCAGGATTGGAAATATCACGACATTTAATTCTCCTTTCGATCTCTGAAATCTATCCCTGACGTTGATCTGGAAGTTGTGCATCCGACAGTCACGACTTAATATGACTTAATCTAATCATTTGTTAGATCAACCACAATCGTCAATATTTGGGTTTATGAGATCTGACAATCTAGACTGATTGCGAGATTAGAAATAAAGAGTTGTTTGATTCTACTTTCTCTCTCTGTAATTCATCCCTGTCATTGATCTGGCTTGCAGATCCGATGGTCATGATCCTCCTCCTAAGCTTCTTTGATCTTTGCATATTGTTCGCTCCTCCTCCTGAGCTTATGCTTTTCCTATTTTCCATCATCGTTGTTGTTCTTGCAATCGATGACAAGCACACTCTTCTTGTAAAACATGCCAACAATATCCCCCTTTGGCATTGATGTCAACCTTGAAAGGTTGCACTATTCTGCTTAGACCTCCAGCTGCAGCATCCAGAACACACCTTTTCTCCCCCTTTGACATCAATGTCAAAGAAAAAATGCTCCCCCCGAGCTTATCATATATTCAACCAAAACATACTCCCCTTGACAGGATGGACTCTCTCAGGTGAGAGAAGGGATGACACCCAGCTTCTGATGGAGATATTCAAATGGTTTCTTGGCTAGGGGTTTAGTAAAGATGTTTGCAATTTGTTCTATGGAAGGAATATAATTTAGCTGAACAACTCTGTTTGTAACCTGATCTTTGAGAAAATGATACTTTATTGGTATATGATTCGTATTTGAATGGAGACCATGATTCTTCAAGACACTAATGGAACTGGTGTTATCACAGTGAAGTGGAGTGGGATCAGTATAAGTTACCTTCAAATGTGCAAGAGTTTGTATCATCCATAAGATCCGAGTGCAACAAGTAGCAGCAACAATGTACTATGCCTCTGTAGTTGATAATGAAATATATCCCTACTTCTTACTAAGCCATGCTACTAATGAATCACCTAAGAAGAATGCACCTCCACTAGTGCTCTTTCTCTCATCCAAACAGTTTTCCCAATCAACATCTGAATATGCAGTTAATTGTAAATTCTAATTTCTAGGATACCAAAGACCATAAGTATTTGTACCCTTCAAATATTTGAATATCCTCTTGACAACTACCCAATGAATTTGTTTAGGAGCAGACTGATAATGACCTACGATTCCAACAACTTAAATTATATCAAGATGAGATGTTGTGATGTACAAAAGACTGCCTATCATTGATCGATATGTTCTTTGATCAACATCAAGTGAAATATCATATTTACTGAGCTTGCAATCAGCCACCATAGGTGTACTAACATGAGAGGAATCTTCCATCTGAAACCTATTTAACATCTCTTTCAAATACTGTTCTTGAGAGATAAATATGATCTTATAAGTGGTGCTGGAACAGAGATAATTTGGCAGCAAGAGACCAATGATCTCATAGGGAGAAATCAGTGAAGCCATCATCATTCAGATCGTGGATCTTTTGAGCAAGGGGTATACAAGGAGGACTTGATGAAACTACTGCAATCAATCTATGGTTGTAAGCAATGTTTTGTCCTCATTAATATAATTTGCTTGGCCTGTTTCTTTCCAATTCATGTTCGATATCACATGAATTTGTCTCTTTAGTAGATAGACCTATTTCAAACTAATCTTGATAGAGTAGGAAGTGGTTGTACTTTGTTTGTCTACAAGGCTTATCGAAGAGCGAAAGATTGGAGCTCAATTCGAAGCATGCAGGGACAAACGCCGGTAAAAGGTACTTCTTTTCTCCTTCCTCCTCACACACTAGTCCACCTAGATCTAAAAGGAATTTAGTGACCATGATAAGCACTTTCTGTCTTAGAGTTAAGAGTCTATCTCTTTGAGGAGATCTACCTGTCCGTAGGGAGATTTTCCTTCAACAGAAACTGGCGACTCCACTGGGGATCGAATCAAACTTTTAGTTTTGATCTTCCTCGGAGACCTTGTCTTTCCCTTTGGTCATTTTCTGAACTTGTTCACCCCTTCATATCTGATTGCTCTTGCTGATTGATTCTTTACCCCATCACACTCAGCCTGATTGTCAAAATTTAACTGAATTTTGGGTTTTTTGGACTTTTTCTGATCTTTAGGACTTCAGCGCTCCCCTGCCTTGTTAGCAGAGCACCAGCACTCCCTTAATCTACTGGAAAGAGCTTTATAATGCTCTGGTGGCCCTTACACCAGAGCGCCAGCCCTTTTTTGCCCAAAATCTCTTCAAAAATTACAATTTTTGAAGGTCCAAACCCTGTTTTCTCACTTGCTGGGCTGCTTTGTGATTCAATGATTCTTCCTTTGACCTTTGACATGCTTCCTCCTGAGAAGTAAACACCTTATTGTTCAGATTTTATGCCCTTCTTCATTCTTTTTGATTTTTTTGTTGTTGAGAGCTTGAAATCGATCCGCTGCTTTTTTTCCTCTCCTATCTGACTGAGCGGGAACTCTGGCAAAGGACATCTAAAGTTTGTGACTCTTATCACTTGGTTTTTTGAAGGTCATTGTTCTTTGAACACTTCATTTTTGTGCGAATTGTTTGGTTTTTGCATTGTTATTTTTGTTCTCTGTTTACTTCTTGCTTCAATCATAGCAAGAGGGTGTCTGTTGTGTGTGAGAAATCTGATCATACTTGTCTGAATCTCCTTGATCTGAAAAGGTAGTTGATAGGAGAAGTTTTTCACATTGAATTAGTTATCATTCACATACAAATGGAAAAGTTACATTTTAGTGCTTGATTTGCATATTAGAAGGCATTTTCCGAAAATGTTTTAGCGTTGCATTGGATTCGATTGAGAACCAATTGATAAAGGATTTTTCATATTAGTGTTTGAAAGTGAAAACGACTCCTTCTCTTTCCCTTAAATAGGTGTTCATTGAAAAGAAACGACTGCTTATCATCTTTCATGCATCTTTTTGGGCATTGAGTCATCATTCCATTAGTTTCACTTTCGTGCACCCTTTGAGTAAAGAACAGCTATAAAATGAACGCTAATTAACAATTATCTAGAACATTTTTGTTTTTAGGATCTTCCACCAACAGTAGACTAGGGTTAGCACTTTGGATTAGGCTGTGAGTACAACTCTCCAAAGTTTTCAAAACAAACATTAGCATCCTGAGTTAGGGAGAGTCAAATCCAATTGTCGTATTGTTTTTTTGGGATCCCCCTCTCACACAGGGGTTACGCACAAGGTCACATTCAAGTGAGTTACAAAGATTATCCCTCCGTGGTTCAACTGCTTGTAGTGATCGGATCGTATATTGGGGGTCACTTGGAGGTATACCCATGATTATGTGTGGGATCCTTTAGGTTTGATTTTGGACTTGTTATCCTGCCCATACGTTCTAGATCAGACTGTCGCATGTACCCGCCCAGGGACTCACTACAAATTGGTATCTTTAGTTGCCATAATATTTAGGTACTTACACAAGGTGACAGTGAAGGGAAGTCTCACTATACCTGGAACAAACATTGGTCAAACTCACTCGGGCTCCTTGGAGGGTAAATCCACAATTACTGCGTGGAAGCTTGCACCAAGGTGTAAGTCTGTTAAGCAGGTCACCATTGTAACTATTCCATCATATCCTAGCCCCTTCTCAAATTGATCACGCGACGTTCGATTTCATCACCAACTAGTATGGTCATCGAGAGAAGTTTTGTCTACTTGGTTGATTCCTAGATTTCTTAGCACATGTTGTTTCTTTTTGTTAGTTGGCCCTAGATTTTCAGTGTGATTTGTTATTCTCCACAATTGAGCCCGTAGACAATAAAGGTCTTCGCCGATCACATAGGATGCAACGGCTGCCTCCAGAAGGCTATCAACCCTTACCTTCTAACCCTACAGAAGACAAATACCGTAGAGAGGTAGAAAATCCATCTGACGTCTGAAGTGCTATTGCTCCCCCGTTAGATAACCCAGAAGACTCTTTGGGCATAGTTGAAAATCCCACCACACATGTGTCGGTAACTCCTCTCGAACCACTTTTGGTTTGTTTAGACTCCCTTGGGAATGTCATAGACGAAGAAGTCCCACGATTACCGGAGAGGATCTTTACCGAAACATATATGGGATCCATGGAACCACTCTTTGGTCACGAGTATAGGACTCCTGTTCGTCCTAGCACCGCAGTAGCAACCAATCCCACACC
>JASDQU010815571.1:18335-28674 GCA_032191745.1 Picea mariana
CTAATCAACGGCCAGGATGGCATTTGAGGCCCCCCGACTTGTCGAATGTTAATAGAGGGAGGGGGGGAATAAATCCCATCATTTTTAGACCCAGTGACATGGAAACCTCCTGTCAATTTCAATCCCCCCTTGTGGTTTCCAAAATCACCAGGGGACCCCACCAAAATCATGGTTCTGCAGATCCAAGATAATTATTCTACTTAGGCAGGTGCCCCATCCACCACAAATCCACGTCACCTACCACCTGCCACACATACCACATACCACCAAATTCCACCATGGAATTACATGCCACCTCTACCATGTCATCTTCATTTCACTTCCATGTGGCCTCCATGTCACATTGACGTCATGTACGGAAAAATACCCAATTTTTTCCAATTTGTCCAAAAATGCCCAAATTCAAAATTATCTCCTTGAGCCACCATTGAAGCTCTATAATTAAGATTAATACATCTAATTTCATCCTTGTAAGATTTAATTTGGCCTTTGCACACGAAATTTTACTCCTTCACGTCAAATTCTCCAGGAATTTAACTGCATAAATTAGGAATTTTTCCCAATTTTACCCATTTTCACCTAATTGCTCCCAATTACACCATGGCTACACTATAAATTCCAATATTAAACCATATACAAGTCAAAAAATTCCCACACTGAGATTAAAACTGGGTATTTTTAATCCATAGGCTAAATTTCTTCAAATTCCCCATGAATTTCCCCCAAATTCACAAGAATAATTTTGAAAAACATATTGCATGTGTCCTCTAAACTGTAATTCCTACAATTCAGCTCCAATGCTCTATCTCTATCCCATACATGCTCAGTATTGAACCTGTGTATTTTATACCACAATGTATCATCCCCAACCCCAAGTTGGGCCATGCCACACAAAATATTTCCTCTCTGATACCAATTTAATTAATAAATATTCTTTACATATGAACACACATGCATTCCTAAAAACATATATACATGCATAATAAATAACAGGAAAAACCCATAACAAGAATAACATAAATAGTTACACATAAATTATAACAAACACACATAAGACACTTATCTTTTGTAAATCACTGATTGGATACAGACCTCAAACACTCCTCCTATCCATAGACTATGTTGTTCATAAACTCTTGACAACAGATCACCCCTGAGTTGAGTCTAAAATTCCACCAGGGAAAAGGCTTCCTAAGCTATAAAAAGGTATAACAAACAACATAATTTAACTTAGTTCAAGGTGAAAAATCCAACAACCATTCCCATATCACAACATCTCATTCCCCAAAACTTGTCCCACCCCAAGAAGTGTACCCCTTCCCTCCTCAACAGTTCTTCAGCTATCCCACTTCCCTTCCAGGGATTTAGCAACAAACCAGACAAGAAGTCTCATAGCATTGTAGCACCTGGAACTCAAGTTTTTTCTAAGTACTACAACACCCACCAGCCAAGAAAATCGGAAAAACAACTCCCAGAATGATCACGGGACTAAAAACTCGCTTCTTCAACCTAAACCACCAAGCAATTATTGGGTGAATCCAACTGCAAAATCTCTCCAAGCACTGGTATGAATGATGGATTGAAGAGAGTACGGATGGAAAMAATTGTTGTGAGAATGATGAGAATAGTTGGAATGAATGGGAAATTACACTAAGTTCCCACTTTATGTATGCATGTCCCAAACTTGACACTTTTCATGTTGGGAACTACATTTCCCCCACCTGGTGATATGTTCCCCACCTTTAGGAACTTAGGATATAATTATGTCCCATAATTTAGAATTTAGGAAATATTAATATAATATTCCCTTGGCTTGGCCCCTCTTTCTAGATGCTTAGCCCCCTTTCCCTCTAGTGGATTTCTATCCCCCCATACTCTTTTATCTAATTGGTCTACAGGAATGATGTATTTTTATTAATATCATCGAGTGTGATTACATATTATAATAATAGGATCATAGGCCTTTTAGCATCTAGTCTCTCTAACCTAATAATAACACAGACACTATGGCCTCAAAACAAATATACAAATGCACGCTGGCACAAAATATCCTGGCTCACTAGCCTATAAGTGTATGTACATTTACAATTGGGGTTCGTCCTAGGTGTATTACAGTATTAAGATGATTATGAATTGCATGCATTTGTGTCATGAAATTCATCAAAATTCTTCATTTCTTCATCATCGTAAACCATCTTTTATACCTTCATTTGCCATCATCAATTTCATATCTTCATCAAAAATTCCATAATTTTCCAGCATCAGTAATGGAGAAAATAAAAGGTACAAAGTTAGTTTGAGATCCTGCTCGTGTTCTTGCAGAAAAGAAGAAAACATTTAGGTCAAATCTTACTTTTCCATATGAATATCTCAATATCAAGAAAGTACCTACAGTGTTTTTTGGGTTGGTATATTATTTGCAGTGAAAGTCGAGGTGGATCAAATGACAGTCAAATTCAAGGTGGATCGGCAGCAAGTTGAAGGTCAAGGTTATTCGACTAGGTAAAGATGAATTCGAAGGTCGAGGTGGATTGGCATGGTAAAGACATTGACAACAAGTATAATAGGTCAACTGACAAGAGCTTGACAACGAGCATGTGGCAACTGACTAAAGACCAAATGAACTTGACTAGTAGTCGACAGGTAATCCGACTTGGTAGTTGACTGTAAAAAATATTGAGATTCGCGAGATTTGTATCCAATGATCTGCGTGAATCTGTAACTGTTTTTGGACAGATTTTCTTTAGGGTTTTGCCTATTGTAAATCCTATAAAGAAGGCATGTTGTAAAGTTGTAAAATATGATGAATGGCTAATCACCAAGAATCTATAATCATATAGGTTGTTGGTCATGTATATGTAATCCAAATTGGCTACAGGGTTGTTCTTGTGTAATGCAATAGGGTATGATGTCGATTGTGTCTTAGGTGTGGACCAAGGTTAGACATGTAACCTTTTATTTTGAATGAATAATACAACACAACATCATAACGCTCAAGGAATGTTGGTTTTCCTGGTTTGGGTTTCCAAGGTAAAATATGTGTGTATTGTGTGTTTTCTTTGTCATTTATTTACTTTCTTGATTAAATCCTTCTTCCTCTTTTCTTTTAGGTTTAGCGTGGAAGTGTGTCAAATTTTATAACATGTGGTATCATAGATTGTATTAACAACCTTGTATATTATCTAAACCCTAGGTTCAATAAGAATCATAAGTTAGAAATCTTTAAAGAATTGTGTTAAAGAATGGTGAGCAACTCAAGAATAGAGATCGATTCAATGGCCATAAGTTTGAGCTTTGGAAGCTTAAAATTGAATATATCCTTGTAGATAAAGAACAATGGACATGAGTCTATCTAGGTACCATGCCGACAAGTATGTCGATGGAAGAATGGGAGAAAATTGAGAGAAGATCAAGGAGTATGATTTGACTTTATCTTGCAGATTTGGTATTGTTGAATGTCTCATGTGAATATTCAGCCAAGAAAATGTGGGACAAGTTGGAGAGATTGTACCAGTCGAAATCCCTGGTAAATAAGTTGTTTCTCATAAAGATATTGTATCTTCTTAGGATGATTGATGGTAGTTCGATGACTGAGAATTTAAATTCGTTTAATACCATTATAAGTCAGTTATATTTTGTGGATATTAAAATCATTGAGAGGAGAAATGTATTATCCTATTATGTTATTTTCCATACTCCTAGGATATCTTAGTCGTGGCTATAGGTATTAATACAACCACATTATCTCTAGAATACATGTTTGCATCTATACTTTCAGAAGAAATGAGAAGGAAGAACATGGAAGGATCAACCAAATATGCTTTAGTGGTGAGAGTTCGATCGATTGACAGAGATAAAGGAAAATTATCCAGTATAAATTCTAAGTCGAAGGGTAGATATAAATCCCATGTTCATTTGACAAGAGGTTGAAAATGTGGTAAAGTTGAGAATTACAAAAGGGACTACAAGTCGAAGGAAATGGAATTCGGTACATGATCGGACAAGAAGCAGTAGACTGAGAGAAATACAACTCTAGATAAGAGAGGCGATGTGTACATGGCATCAACCAATACACAGCTGGATCAAGATGTTTGGTTGATCGACTCATGAGCATTGCTAAGAACCAAATATCAAAATAGCATAAAAAAACATTAGAATAAGTACTCAACGCCTTGAAAAAGATATAATTTTAGATAATAAGCCTCTTCGAGGGGGAAACCTCCTTATACACCACATAAATTTCTAAATAAAAGATGATTCTAAATGAAAAGGTCTCCTTGGTATATATAGGAGACTAGGAGGTACAATTACAACTAATGGAACCAATCCGACATAAATAAAATAACATTATTGATGTAATATGCTCCAATTAAGGGGTAATGTGCCACTATTTAGGGCTTAACATGCCCCTACCCTTCAGACAAGTGTTTTCCACAATGCTTGAGTAATTCTGGATGCTTCTATATAAAAGACTCATCATCCTAAGTGGAATCTTCAACAGGTAGTTTCCTCCAATTAATGAGATACTCTGAAATGGATCTATTCCTCAGCTGGGGAATTCTTGTGCTTCATGATCCAATATGATTTTTCCTTCCTCTTCAAGTTCTGGAAATATAGTTTGAACTAGGATCTTGTCACCTATAACTTTCTTTAATCATGAAACATGGAAAACTGGGTGTACTTGTGAAGATGCAGGCAACTCCAATTTGTATGTCACAATACCAATCTTTTGCAACACCTTATAAGGGATATAGTACTTTGGTGATAATTTATTATCCTTATTAACTTGCTTGAGGGACATCTGTTTGTATGGTTGTAGCCTTAAAAAAACCCAATCCCCTACTTCAAAACTTCTTTCACTATGATGTTGGTATGCTTGTTGTTTCATGTGATTTTGTGCCACGGTCATGTTGTCCTTTAAGACTTGGAGAACTTGTTGTCGATGATAAATGTGATCTTCTAGTGCTTGAACTTTATATTTTTATTTTAGAGAAGAAGTGATGGGATGTGGGTGGTATCCATAGAGTTCCATAAATGGTGTCATTTTTTTTGCAGTACTAAAGGAAGTGTTGTACCACCATTCTTCCAAGGGTAACCATTTGAACCATTGGGTTTGTTTATCATAGACAAAGAAATGAAGGTATCCTTCCAGACATTTGTTCACTATCTTGGTTTTTCCATCAGATTGGGGATGATAGGATGAGTTATGAGCCAATTGAGTACCTAAACAAGAAATTAATTATGTCCAAAAATGTCCAGCGAAGATGGGATCTATGTGACTTACAATAATATTTGGGCTTCCATGTAGCCTTTAAACTATCTCCATGAATGCGGTGGCAACTGTATTGGATTTGAAGGGATGAGAGAGTGCACAAACGTGTGTGTACTTGGTCATTCTATCAAAAATCACCATGATAACACTCTTTCCTTCATACTTCGATAACCATGTGATGAAATCCTTGGAAACCTCCTCCCATCGCTAACTTTGGATGGCTAATGGTTGTAAAAGACCTGGGGTATTAATTGTTTCCACCTTATTTTGTTGGCAAACCAAATATTCTGCCACAAACCTTTGAACATCAGTTTTAAGGCCATCCCAAAAAAATTCCTTCTTGACCCTATGTTAGGTTTTCAAAAATCCTGAGTGCCCTCCTACCGGAGAGGTGTGCAATTCCATAGTACCTTTTGTTTGAGTTGGGAGTTCTTACATAAATATAAGAGATATTTTTACCATAGTGAATCATGTTTCCATGTAAATGTATATGATGCACTGGAATCCCACAACAACCTTTGAATGAGAGTCTACACATTTTTTTCATTCTTCCATTCATCCCTCACTTTCATTGTCCAATTGGGTTGGATGATTGAGATAGCACATAGAAAGGCCTTAGCATCTTCATCCTTTCTTGATAGTGCATCTGTCACAACATTTTGCTTCCCTTTTTTATAGATGATTTCAAAATCATAACCCAACATATTGGTCACCCATTTTTGTTGTTCTTATGAAGATAGTCTTTGTTCCAAGTCTTGGTTCCAAGGAGTATTTAAGACTATCATGATTTGTTTTAACCTTGAAGTGCCTACCTATTAGTTAAGGGCACCATTTCTTCAATGCATGTAGTATTTCCATCATTTCCTTCTCATAAATGGGTTTGTGTAAGTCCTTTCCCTTGAATATTGGTCGACTTTCAAAAGAAAGGGGCATTCCTTCTTGCATTAGAACAACACCAATGCCATTTCCCGAGGCATCACATTCCACAATAAATGTTTTTGTGAAGTCTAGTGTAGTCAAGACAAGAGATTTGCACATCCCCTCTTTAAGTTGTTCAAAATATTCACTTTCCTCTGGAGTCCATGAAAATGCATCCTTCTTAGTTAATGTCACTAAAGGTGTTGCTATTCTTCCATAGTTCCAAACAAACTTGCGGTAGTAACCTGTCAAACCAAAAACTCCTCTAAGATTCTTCAATGTTTTGGGAATCGGTCAATCCATCATGGCCTTAATCTTGTTAGGGTCTACCTTGACACCTTCATGAGATACAATATGACCCAAATACTCAACCTGCTTCACCCCAAAGAAACAATCGGATGGTTTGGAATATAGTTGTTGCTCCTTTAGTAGTTGTAGCACCTTGTCAACATATTGCACATGATCCTCCCAAGACTCACTATAGATTAGTATATCATCAAAAAATACTAACACAAATTTTTGAAGGAAGGGCTTGAAAATGGAATTCATCAACCCTTGGAATGTGGAAGGTGCATTTGTAAGGCCAAAAGGAATGACCAAAAATTAATAATCGCCTTCATGAGTTCAGAATGTTGTTTTTGGGATATCTTCTTCCTTCATTCTAATCTGATGATACCCTGAATGGAGATCCAACTTTGTGAAATAGATTTCTCTATGTAGTTCATCTAAAAATTCATCAATGATGGGAATGGGAAACTTATCTTTAATAGTGATATTTTTGAGCTCTCTATAATTTGGACACATATGCCATGAGCCCTCTTTCTTGAGTACCATTAGCACCAATTCAGAGTAAGAACTTTGGCTAGGTCTAATAATGCAAGCCTCTAACATTTCTTCAACCATACCCTCATTTTCATTCTTCTGGGCATAATGGTATCTGTAAGGCCTGATGTTAGGAGAAACACTCCCAGGAATTAGATGAATAGAATGATCATGATTTCGAGTGGGTGGAAGACCTTTGGTAATATATTCAAATACTTTGGAATGATTATCAATGATCCATTGGAGATATATGGGAATAGATGGCTTAGTTGTTTGAACATATAGTGAGCATAGTTGTACAATTACACCCTAATGCCCCTTTTTCAATAATTTTGTCATGCCATTAGAGCGTATCACCTTATTGGGTTTCCCTGTGATACCCCTTAACTCAATTTATTTTCCTTCCAATGAAAATTTCATCAAAAGTTCTTGAAAATTAAAGGCCATTGTTCCTAATGATTGTAACCATTGGACTCCTAGTATGACATCAACACCACACATGGGTATAGCAATCATTGTACTATTCATTATATATTTCCCCATAGTAAGATTGATCTTATTTCATTTGCCTGAGAAATTGATAGTTACTCCATCTACAATCATTGCTTGAAACTCTGGCACTAGATATATAAAGCAATTGAGAGATTTGGCTAATTTATAGTGAATGAAATTATGAGTACTACTAGAATCAATTATGACTATTAACTTTTTCTTTTTGATATATCCTTTGATCTTGAGGGTTTGAGGAGTGTTAATTCCATCCAATACATGACATGATATCATGGGATTCAACTCTTCATAAGAAAACTCTTCTACGTTTTCATCTTGAGATGGTTCTTGTTCTTGTTCTTGTTCTTTTTCTTCGTCCTCTTCACAATCTATGTAGAATAATTTATTCTCACCACACTTATGTCCCTTACTGTACTTGTTGTCACAATTAAAGCATAAACCTTCTTCTTTTATTTCCTCCAATTGTTGAGGTGTCAACCTTGTAGGTTGAGGTGTTTTAGAAGAAGGAACATTATTGTCTCGATGGATGTTAGGAGTAGTCCTTCTGGTAGCCATAGCCATATTTTTACTTTCAACATTTCTCGCCACCCTGAATGCATTCTCCAATGATTTAGGTTCCCAAAGGAGAACCCCATGTTGAATGTTTTCCTTTAAATTCCCCATGAATACATCAATCAGGTGCTCATATGGAATATTTGTTACCTTTATATTCAATCTTTGGAAGTTCTCAATGTGCTCTGCAACTAAACCCCTTTTCTTGAGATTTATCAATTGGCTAAAGAAGGTATTGCTCCTTGTATCCTCATACTGTGCTATCATTTCTTCTGTGAAAAAAGTCTAAGTGACGAGTAACTTGAGAGAACAAAATTGTTGATGCCACACAAATTGATTGGGTTCTAAATATAAAGAAGCAATTCGTACCTTTTGTGTATGTGGCACATCATGTAGATCAAATAATTTCTCCATCTGAAGTATCCATGTGATTGGATCCTTGCCATCAAACTTCCTCATATCGATCTTAGGAAAGTGGTTGGTCTCAACCCAAAGTTGGAGTTTCTTCATTCTTGATTCATCTTCCTTGTGTCCTCATCATCAATTTCATGGGATACATTTTCACTTTCAAGTGTCGTCTCTATTATGAATTTTTTAAATCCTTCCATGATCTCCCTTTTTAAACCATCAATATTAGTATTTATTTCCTCCAACTTAGCTTCAGTTGAATCCATCATCCCTTGTAGTTCATCTTTTGTTATTGTCTTCTTTTGTAAATCATTTATGTCCCTGCACATTTATTCACCTTCATCAAGAGTCCAAGTAGGATTGTCTGGAGGCTTAATTGGTGTAGAAGTTCCCTTTTTTGGTGGCATGTTGGCCAAGTATCACTTTTAAACCTTGATTTCAAGGTGGTTCTGCTAAACGAACTTTCTTTTGTTGTATCTCCAAAATTTTGGCCCTTCTAGGTCTGGAAATTTCTTTTTGTAATTCTCTAATATGTCCTCTCTAAAATTCCACAGTTCTAATCAAAATTGGATGTTCCAAGTGGAAGTTATGGTAAGTTCCCCACACCTTGCTGATTTTTGTTCCTTCTAGGAGAGTGTACTTGTAAAGTGTTCTAAGATCACAATATATGATATTTGATTCTAAAACTTGTACCAGAAATACTGCAGATTGTCCATTGTCAAATGCAATTGGTCTCACTTAATTTGGATACTCACTGAATAACATATCATTGTTTTACCTGGAAGCCTTGTTTGAGACTAGTTAATATGACTAGTCAAATACCCTATCTTGTACAGGGTGTATCTACAGAAGTAGGATGACCCTGAACCTGAAATGTTTATCATAGATACCTTGATAAGTTATATGAATATCCTCCGGATTTTAGGGTCTGAAATGTTAAATAAAAAAATTTATAGTGAAAATTCCACAATGAATAAATTCAAGATGATTCCAGAACCCTATCTTACACAGACTATATCTTTGAAAGTATAAGGCTTCAAGAGATGAAATTTGAACCCCACATACCTTGATCTGTCTAATAAATATCCTCCAGTGGGTTCCTTCTAAAACACTATATAAAAAGAGTTATAGTGAAAATTCCAAGGTGTCTCAGATGTAGCAGTGAAACACCAAGACCTTGAGCTCTAATACCAAATGTTAAGAACCAAATATCAAAATAGCATAAAACAACCTCAGAATAAGTACTCAATGCCTTGAAAAAGATATAATTTCATATCATAAGCCTCTTCAAGGGGGAAACCTCCTTATACACCACATAAATTTCCAAATACAAGATGATTCCAAATGAAAAGGTCTCCTTAGTATATATAGGAGACTAGGAGGTAAAATTACAATTAATGGACCCAAGCTGACATAAATAAAATAACAGTACTAATGTGATATGCCCCAATTAAGGGGTAATGTGCTATTATTTAGGGATTAACAAGTATCCTATCATATGATACCACATAGAGAATGGTTCTATGAATATGAATGATATGAAGGATTAGAATTGTTCTTGGGGGATGACTCGACAACCAAAAATGATATTGTAGGATGGGAGGAGTAGAACCCTTCCAGGTGTGATACACATTCTAGGTTTGGAAAGAAACTTGATGTATGTCATAAAAATGAGTGATGCAGGGATGCACACACTATTTCAGAAGGATTTGTGCAATATGGTCAGGGGTTTGATGATCTTAATGAAAGTAGTTCATATTGGAACCCTATACAAGTTACTAGGGAGTGTTGACTCAGTTGGATGCAACAACATCATTTTTTTTTAATTTTACTTGACTTTGACTCTACTCAACTCAA
>JASDQU010815571.1:28694-39625 GCA_032191745.1 Picea mariana
GGGATGCACACACTATTTCAGAAGGATTTGTGCAATATGGTCAGGGGTTTGATGATCTTAATGAAAGTAGTTCATATTGGAACCCTATACAAGTTACTAGGGAGTGTTGACTCAGTTGGATGCAACAACATCATTTTTTTTTAATTTTACTTGACTTTGACTCTACTCAACTCAAATTGACTCAGGCTGAGTCAATTCAAACCAACTCAACAATTCATCATAAATTTGACCCGACCATGCTATGACACAAGAGGATGGGACACATGGGAGAAAAAGGACTTTGAGGTATGCATAAAAAAGGTATGGTAAAAGATTTTATAGAATGTAATTTAGAAGTCGACTTTTGTGAACATTGTATATATGGTAAACAAATTTGAGTGAGGTTCCCATATGGATAAACAAGGGAAGTTGGGATTCTAGAGTTGGTTCATAGTGATGTATTTGGTCTTGTTTCAATGCCTTCACTTGGTGGATCCATGTATTATGTATCCTTCATAGAATATTTTTCCAGGAAGATATGGATATATTTCCTGAGGAAGAAATCATAGGTTTTCAAGAAATTCAAAGAGTTTAAATATATTGTAGAAAACCARATAGATAAGAAGATTAAGGTGATGAGAACTGACAACGGTGGTGAATATGTGGAAAATAATTTGATCAGTTATGCAAGCAGTGTGGAATATCATGCTAAAAAACCACACCATATACCCCACGGAAAAATGGATTTGTCAAGAGAATGAATAGAACATTGATGGACAAGGCAAGCAGCATGCTTAGTGGTGTTGGGCTCGCGCAATAATTCTGGGTGGAGGTAGTCAACACTGCAAAATATCTATTGAATATGTCTCCTTCATCGATGTCAGTCAACAAAACTCTAAATGAGGTATGTTTGAGTAAGAATCCTTCGGTTTCACATATCAAAGTATTTGGTTGTAATGCATTTGTGAATGTTCCCAAGGAAAAGAGGAGAAATATGGACAAGAAGGCAGTCAAATGTATTTTCATTCGATATAAATAAGGAATGAAAGGATATAATCTCTGGGATCTTGCATCAAGGAAAACAATGTACAATCGAGATGTGGTCTTCATAGAAGTCAGAGTTGATTCTAAGCCTGAGGAAATTGTTCAAACTGAGAACAATCCTCAGATAGTGCATCTTGAACTAAGGAATGAAGAATATGATTCAGATGAGTCGAATGAATCATAACAAGAGGTGGAACAATTGACCTTGATTGTAAGGAAGTCAAAACGAATAATAAAACTAGTAGAAAGGTGTAGTCCACCTGAATTTCATTCTGCATTCATGTTACTGCTACTGACGATGAGCCCAAGTCAGTCAGGGAGACATTCAACTCAGCAGAGTGAAAAATATGGAAGGATGCAATGGTCGAAGAGATTGAATACTTGCACAAGAATGAGACATGGGACTTATTCAAATTACCTAGTGGAAGAAAGCTTGAAGGTAGAAAATGGGTATTCAAGAAGAAGATGAAAATTGTAGGTCAAGTCAAGAAATTCAAAGCTTGAATGGTAGCAAAAGGATATTCCCAAGTCAAAGGAGTCGACTTCGGTGAGATTTTCTCCCCTGTTACAAAATCAACTTCCATTAGAGTAATAATTTCTCTGGATGCATCATTTGATCTAGAAATAGAATAGATGGATGTGAATACAACGTTCCTACATGGGAACCTGGAAGAATAAATCTACATGAAACAGCCTGAAGGGTTTTTAGTTAAGGGAAAGAAATATTTGGTGTGCAAAATGAAAAGATCCCTTTATGGTCTAGCACAATCACCAACGATGTGGTACCAAAAGTTCGACACACGCATACTTAGTTTGGGGTTTGTGAGAAGCAAAGTTGATCATGACATATATTCCAAAGAAGAAGGTGGGTGTTTCATATATGTAGCATTGTATGGCGACGACATGTTGTTGATTGGAAACAACATGGATGCAATAAAGGAGGTGAAGAAGAAATTAATATTCAAGTTCAACATGAAGGATCTTAGTGTAGCAAACTTCATTCTAGGAATGGAGATTAAGAGAGATCGAATAGCAAGAAATCTCTGGTTGAACCAGATGAAGTATATTGGAACAGTTTTGAAGTGTTTCAATGTGCAGGATTTCAAACCTACGAAGGTGCCAATTCTTGTGGGAGAAAGGCTAACTATTGAACAGTTTCCAAGGACATGGGAATAAATATAGGACATGGCACATGTTCCCTATGTAAGTGTTGTTGGTAGTCTAGGGTATGTGATGGTATACACTTGACCATACATTTACCATCTAGTGGGAGTGTTGAGAAGATACATGTCGACACCTCGGAATGAGCATTGGACAGTTGTCAAGAGAGTATTCAAGTATTTGTGTGGCACAAAAGATTTTGTTATATGCTACCAAGGAAAACCTGGAGGTGATAGTGAATTAAATGTACATGTCTTTGTCAACATACACTGGGTTGGAGATCTGGATAAATGGAGGTCGACCAATGGATATCTGTTCAAAATGTTCAGTGAAGCAATCAACTGGATGAGTAAGAGAGAGGCGGTCGTATCCCTGTCAACAACAGAAGTTGAATACATGGAAGCCACTCATAGATGCAAAGAAGCAGTATGGTTGCAAAGGTTGTGTTCAAGAATCATGTTTGAGAAGAGAGCTATGAAGATACATTGTGACAATCAAAGAACAATATTTCTGACAAAGAACCCTTATTATCATTCTAAGACGAAGCACATTGATGTACAATACCATTTCATGAGAGACATGGTGAAAAGCAACAAGGTGATACTGGAGAAAGTAGACACATTGGAAAACATAGCAGAATCGTTGACCAATTTTGTGAGTGCTATGAAGTTCTCTTGGTGCAGAGAGGAAATGGGAATTGCTTCCTTGGGTCTATGAACGAAATTTAATAGGTATCCTTTTTTCAGAAAAGAAAACAACAAGTGGGAGAATGTTGAGTTGTTATAATCTTTCCAGTGAAATTTGAGGTGGATCGACTGATAGTTGAAGTCGAGGTGGATCAACAACAAGTCGAAGTTCAAGGTGATTTGACTGAGTAAAGTCAAAGTCGAAGGTTGAGGTGTTTGACATGGTAAAAACATCAACAACAAGTTGAAGAGGTCATAAGAGTTAGACAATGGGCATGTGGCAAGCAAATGAAGACTGACTGGTAGTCGATGGGTAATCTGACTTGGTAGTCAACTGTAACAAAATCATGAGATTCACGGGATTTGTACCCAATGATCTGTGTGTCTCTGTAATCATTTTTGGGCTCCTTTTCTTAAAGGTTTTTCCTGTTGTAAATTATATAAATAAGGCATGTTGTAAAGTTTTAAAAGATGATGAATGGATAATCGTCGAGAATCTGTAATCGTAGAGGTTGTTGATCATGTAGATGTAAGCCGAATTGGATACATGGTTGTTCTTGTGTAGTGTAAGAGGGTATGATGTTGATTTTGTCTTAGGTGTGCACCAAGGTTAGACAGGTAACCTTTTATTCTAAATGAATAAGAAAGAAAGAGAGCAAAACACTCAAGGAATGTTGGTTTTCTCGATTTGGGTTTCCAAGTTAAAATTTGTGTGCACTATGTGTTATCTTTGTCATTTACTTTCTTGATTAAATATTTCTTCCTCTCTTCTGCTAGGTTTAGCATGGAAGTGTGTCTCATTTCCTAACATTTTTTTCTTATATTTCCAGTGATTACAGAGTTTTTTAGTAGCTATTGGAATTCCTCTTTTAAGTGTTGTAGAAACCAAATTTCCCATAGCAAACTATTTTAAGGGATGATCTTTGCACATCATTTGCAAGAAGATGAGGTTGAATTAAGGAATTATAAGACATGGGTTTTGAAGGGAATATAATAATTTGAGTAAAATGAGGGAAAAATGTTTAGAAAAATGCATGATAAGGGGTGCATGGGCATTTTTTTAAAGTCGGTCTAATAATAATTACCAAAATTTCTGTAACAGCCATAGTTATTTAAATCCTGTAGAAGATTCGTAGTTTTATATGGTTGTGCACATCCCAGGACTAGATCATGACTTGGAGATGGTTTAAAATCATGAACATATGGTCATCCACATATCATCCTAGATCTCGATTCCACCAGTTCAGCACAGGATCAAGGTCAAAGTTTCGATCAACATTCCTTACTCCTAGGTTCCATCATTTTCAGAATTAGCACAAGTTTCCAAGCATGAATAGAGAAAAAAAAATTATTAGCATTTTTTTAGAAGCATCAGTATTCCTTTGTTATCCTTGGTATGGTATATCAACTTTAGTTCTTGTCAGCAACAACAGTTTCTTTAGCATTCCAATGATCTATGTTTTGTTAGTTACGGGAACTACATAGTGGTTACAGGAACTACAAAGTGGTGACAGGAAATCATATAGATGCAATTTTTCATATGATCCAAGATGACAAAAAAACATGAATTTTCATTATTTTAGTGTCTCGGATGCATTTTTTTAGCCAATACTTCGTTCCATTCAATATTTGATCAAGTTTGCATAGTTTCAGCATTCATATTATCATGTCTTCTCTTCAGTAGAAACACTTATATTTCTTGGCATGATTATTTCTAATGATATTCAAAGATCTAGTTCCTGCAAAACAACTTAGATTTATCTCATTTATATCATGTTCTCTTCTCCGTTACTCTTTCTTTAGCACACAGTACCATTCCAATTCTTTATGGAGGTAAAACTTGAGCATGTCAAAGTTTGTTCAAAATTCTCCAAAGTAGTAGCACATCGGTACAATCCAAATCTACAATCCTTCTACTCTAGCATGATGCATCATTCAAAGTTGTGGAAGAAACAACTAATCAAAGGTAAAAACATTCTTTCAATTTGTTTTATTCATTTTAAATAAGGAAGTTTATATATATTGACAATTCTTATTCACCATACCATTCATACCTTTTAGTACTTACCATTCATAATATTTCACACTTTATTCCTTATCCACCTGTAGCCAATTCAATTTTCATTAATAATGTGTGTTCCTCCATCATCCACGCTTATTAAAGATTGAAAATTTTCCATTGTTTTTCCTTTTCCTCAAACTTGAAAATTGCTTCTTCTCATTGTTTGTATTCAAAAAGTCAAAAGAGCATCATTTGTAGATATCTTCCAAATTTCAAGAAGTTGCATTATAGTCCAAGAAAATAAAGTATTTGACAAATTGACCACATATGGCATACATTTGAAACTCATGAAGAATTTTACATTGCATATTTTTCTTGCAATCACACATATTCCTCACTTAGCATGAAGTCTTTCATAAGTTTTGAAACAATACTCAAGATACATATTTCATTGCAAATATGATATAATTGAAGTGTGGGGGAAATGTAAAGTATATTGAATATTTGTTGCACTCTCTAAATAGACCTCAGTAGGATGCATGAGGTCATGCATCATCCAAAGTGTGGGGGAAGGTTGGGTTCCGAATTTAACAACATTCTTGTATACCTTTCTACCTCATTGTTATGTTATTTCACCATTCCTATCATCATAATATTCTTAATTTTGCAATTTAAACATCCCAAAGTCACCCCTCTTCAATATTATGTGAAATGGCTTATTTCTAATGAATTTATGAATTGTATCATGTGTTTTTATGAATTCCTACACCACAATTCAGTTATGGTACCCAACCTCATAGTTTATCATACTTGCACATCTCGAGGGAAGAATCCAACACATGGGATTTGTCACTAGGAACCTCAACATGGGTTTCTGTTGTTTAGTTTGCACCCAAGTCACACATGTGAGCCTCCAGCTTGGGGTCAAATATCTGGTCGAATTTATCAACAATTTCCAGGCAGCGAACTTCAAACGTGTTTTCTAGATTGATAAAGACAAATCTTGAAAATCGGGGACATGGGTTTTGTGCAGAACGAGCCCAATTGGGTTTCTGCATGGAAAATTTCTCAAAAAGTGAAAGGTATGGGAGATTTTCTAATACATATTTTCCATGATCTAGTGTTGTAAATGCATATGTGTTATTTTGTAGCTAAAATTGTTTTGAGGATCTGTGGGTTTTTTATCTCCAAGGTCCCATTTTGTAATGTATAAATACCAGTCATGTGAACCTCCAAACATACATTGGATATGATATCGAATTATTGTACTTATGTATTGTTGTTTGTATAATAATACGAATCTAAGTTCAATTTTATAGTATTTTCTCCAACATTTTTCACCGAGCCAAGAGGGCCCCCTAAGTGAGGAGTTTGTTGCTTCTATTTTAGTTAGTGTTATTTCAATTTATCATTTGTTTGATTTAATTTATGTTCTTGCATTTCATTCACGATTATTATTTACATCACACATTAAGACTAATACACATAAATTGTTGATTGGACGAAGATTGGTTTACTTCAGTTATAGAAACCTTCATTAAATGAAATGATTGAAATATTATAATTGTCTTGCAACTAAAAATCCAATAGGTTAATGATTTCAAGTGTTTATAATCATTCAGTTTATTTTTCATTAAATGTGTTTCTTTAAATTTACATCTGCTTTATTTTCTGTATCCAAGTAGAAACTATGTTTTTTTGTAGCTAAGAAGAAATTTTGTTTCTGCATCTCAATTTTGATTTTGCACGGTAATCATTTAGAGATAGATTAGAAGCTAATAACTATGTATATTTTGCATGAAATTCATCAGTTTATGAACCTTGGGTTGATGATTTAATGTAGTAGAGTTCACCTAATTGAACTGACTGACACCAACCTAGAACTGGTAAAGATAAGGTGAGCAAGGAGTCGTCGTCCTAAAATTTCTGAGATAAGGCATCAAAAACCACATTTTATTTAAATTTATTATATATAATCTCATAGTCATATGATAGTAGCTTGATGGCCCACTTATGTTGCTTTGGTGAGGATAACCTTTGCTTAAGAAAGTACTTTAGACTATGATGGTTAATCTTGATATGGAAACATCGCCTACTGAGGTATGGTGTCAAGTCTCTATGGCATGCAATATGACCATAATTTCTTTCTCATGTGTATATTTACCGAAGTTTCAATCACACATGTGATTACTAGTGAATGTTAAGGGTCACCCTTCTTGCATCAATAGTGCGCCAAGACCTCATCTAGAGGCATCACATTCCAAGACAAATGTCTTAGTAAAATATAGCATTGCTAAGACAAGAGTGGTGCACATGACATATTTTAAATCTAAGAATCCTTGTTCTATGGACTCAGTCCAAACTGTTAGCACTATGTAAATTGCTTGGTTGAGGAAGCAAATCACAAAGGTAACCACAAAACCACTTTAGGACTGAAACTATCCCTTTCAGTTCAGAGAGGGATCTCTCTTGTCACTTGGTCTCTSGAAGATCATTTTTATCTTAAGGATMAATGGCTAGGTCTTTGATTAGATGAAGATATTTAYAAATTTGATGGAAAGAAAGAGGAGGAATCTTTTGGGCAATGGAGTCAACTTTGAAGCAAATGAAACTATCAGGGACTGGTGGTAGAACTATCAAGGAAGCAGAGTCTATATAGGTGATAATATTTCAGTTTAAATATTGTTGTTGTAGGATGGAAGAAAGAGAAAWCAAAATTAACCACATTTAGAGCACCAGCTGAGATGAATTTTGATTGAGTTAAGAAGAKATAACAGTACTTAAATTGCTTGAATCTAAAGCATCAATATCATATGAATTCCATACCATTATCTTTCCAATTTAAGTAAATAAGATTGCAAATGAAATAAGAAAAGAACACATGAAATACATACATGAGAGAGAAAAACACACTTCATATCACCACCAAAATAATCTCTAGTATGAATAGCATTGTACTTATGCACTAATATTTCATTAAACTTCAAAAAACATTACAAAGTATTCAACACAAAATGTCATATACACTTCTGCCAACCCCCTTTAGTCAAACAAAATTACAAATATATATAGAAAAGACTCTTCCCAAAGATGAGGAGGCTGAGCTCAACTCATTCCCAAAGCTGGATCTGGTTACAAAATTATAGCAACAAGTTTAGAACTGCTTGCTAGGAAATAGGAATCAATTTTCTAGAAAATAAGTTGTAAAGATCCATTCGAATATTTCAAACCATGACACATGTGAAGAAAATGAGAGAGATTTTTTTGAATAGGATTGTGCTTGAAAAAAATCTCTTTCATTTTTTGAAAATAACTCTTCAGAGTCTCAGTATCTGCACCCAAAGATAATGACTAAAATAGGAAATCATTAAATGTTTAAATCTGAAAAATAAGTTGTAAAGATCCATTCGAATATTCCAAACCATGACACCTATGAAGAAAATGAGAGAGTTTTTTTTGAATGAGCTCATTCTTGAAAAATATTCTTTTAGTTTTCAAATATTCCTTTCCAGAGTCTCGAGATCCATTCCCAAAGATAATGACTAAAACATGAAATCATTAAATGTTTAAATCTAGAAAATAGGTTGTAAAGAGCCATTTGAATATTCCAAACCATAACACTTGTGAAGAAAATGAGAGAGGGTTTTGTGAATGGGATCATTATTGAAAAGGGACTCTTTANTGTAAAGATCCATTCGAATATTCCAAACCATGACACCTATGAAGAAAATGAGAGAGTTTTTTTTGAATGAGCTCATTCTTGAAAAATATTCTTTTAGTTTTCAAATATTCCTTTCCAGAGTCTCGAGATCCATTCCCAAAGATAATGACTAAAACATGAAATCATTAAATATTTAAATCTAGAAAATAGGTTGTAAAGAGCCATTTGAATATTCCAAACCATAACACTTGTGAAGAAAATGAGAGAGGGTTTTGTGAATGGGATCATTATTGAAAAGGGACTCTTTAATTTTTCACCATGTGGTCAGAAACTGAGTTTGAAGTTGACTGCAAAAATAGTCATTTCCATAACTTGCACAACGAACTTGTGTAGCGAACTTGCGGGGCAAGTTTCCTTTTGACATTTTCTTCTATTGTTTGGATTTTATTGATGGATGAAGGTCACTGGTTGATATTTTGACACTTGATATGATTATAAACATCCCTAGGACCACTTCATTACCCTTTCAAACACCATTTTCTTCAACATCATAATATATGTCAAATACTCGATTTAGACTTTGACCCTTGAACAAATTATAGGACACTAACATCAGCTCCAATGGGCATGATGCCCTCCCTATGAGGCAACAAAGAACTCGTTGACCAGGTGCCTTCATACATTGGGTTGTTCCCAACCCGCAAACTGACTTGTATCCTTCTCCAACTAAAATCAAACCCACTTTGAAAACCAAAATTGTACATTGAAAGTATGCACACATTTAAAACCATACTACTAGAATCCAAATTGAAACAAATTCTTTCCCAACAAGCTTATTATCACAATATTCCTACTCTAATCAGCAGAGGAAATTACTAAATTCAAGTGATCTCATATTTCCAGTGTAACCAATCAAACAAATGACTACTTGACTAGCCTTTGTTTTGATTCTCTCCAAAACGAAAGAAAATATTAAAATATGGCAACTCAATATGAAATCTAAATCCACCTTCAAAGTTTATGAACTCTACAAAATTCACTTTCCTTAATGATTTCAACAAAACTACAAAAGAATCTTCAAAAGCATGATACACTACCATGTCTTAAAGGTCAGCAAAAATACAAGCATTCCTTTTGTTTACAACTGCTAATTGTTCTGTGTCATCCAATGCAAGATCCTTTTCAGAATGAAATAAAACAATTTGTTCATGAGGATTATCATTCTCATCGGGTAAAAGAATAATGTGTTCTTGAAAATATTTAATTGAGTTAGCCACATCATCAATTGCAAAAATGTCCACAAATGACCCTTCATGGATATCAATAGGAGTGTCATCTTGATTTTCAGGAGAACCGAGACAAACAACTTCATGCACATTATTCTCTTTCCATTGTGACTCTGTGATACAAATGTGATGGGACGATGCATTCATTTCCTGAAATTCTATGTCATATGATGGCTTATTGTCTAAAGTTTCTATAGATGCAATTTCAGAAATCTGATTTTGACCAACCTTTTCTTGAAACAAAGATTCAGAAATGCATAATCTGAAGAAACATATGAATGGTTATCTTCATACTCTCTATCACATGAAGACTAGCAAGGTTGCTGCAAATTTTCTTCAAATTAAAGAGATAGAACATGGCTTTCATCATTAAAATTCTGATCAGTTTCACCTTCAATCAAAGGGGAAGATAATTTTTGTTGAAAATCAATTTTATCTTCATAACAATTATGCTCTAAGTTTTTTTCATGATGTTGTAAAGGATTTTCATATATGGCCTCTAAAATTTCCTCATCCATGAATTCATGATCTTCATAAGCATTCTCCAATTTTTGAATAAAAATTTCAAAATGATGACAACAGTATTGAACCAATAAAAATGATGGATAGGATCTTTTATAATTTTCAAAAAATATTGTATGAAAATATTGTAATGAATAAAGACTTGAAGATGGTAAATTTTCATACCATTGTTTTTCCTTTCCCTCCAAGGTGACCATGAACATATTCATCAAGCAGTCTTCATGAAATTGAACCTTCAGCTTACGCACATGCATATGAAATTTAACCAAGTGAAGAGAAACATCGTCTCATTTTCCATCTATGAATCTAGGCAGATATGTCTGTCAATATATGCAAAGCATTCGATTTGGAAAACCAGGAATGTTAGTTCAATTCATTGGAGCATACCTTACATATATGTGATCCATATTGAAGCAGTGGAGTCGCCGAGAAAGTATTTAGGCTACTGAGTCTTTGGACAGTGGAGTTGTCATGAAAATTATGAACTCTATATTCTTGAAAATGGAGTCGTCGGGTGAATGGTGTACATATTTTCTGTGTTTGACTATTGTTCACCATCGGTACTCAGATCTGAACTTTGTTTTTTATCC
>JASDQU010815572.1:3495-37216 GCA_032191745.1 Picea mariana
TTGAACTCAGGAAATCTCTTTAACATAGACACATAATTTGGCTCATACCATTCCTCTTCTCTTCATTGGTATGAGACTGTGGTTTAGATGGAAAACAGAGGATAGGGAACTTATGAGATATAGGGACAAGTACGAGATGATAATGGCAAAAGAGGGAAAGGAAAAATGGATATGCCTGGATGATGATGCTTTGAAAGGTGGAAGGATATGGATTTAGCAAGTAGTATAAGTATAAATCATAATAAAATTTTCTTAAATTTAATGATATAAATAAATTCAAAGAAGAATTCATACCTTAGAGTATTGTTACCTTTCAGAACCAGATTGAGCTCAGTTGTATGTTGTCAGGTTCTACTGTATAATGTAAATATTGTGACAGAATGAGAGGCCTGTAGCAGAACACAAATTCTGTTCTTGTCATGCTTCAAAGCTTATGCTTTTATGAGTCTGATGGGCTGTCCTCTGTGCTGGGTGTTTATAGAAAACAGAAGGATAGACTATTCTTCAAAACTGCAAACTAATGAAACTGTCCATGAGTACCAAAACTGCAAAGTATTCATCCTAATACTTCCTTTTTGTGCAGGTCTACCTATGTGAATAAATGTTGATGATGTCCTTTTTATTTGCAGAAAACATAAACTATTCAAAGGTGCTAATATTTATTCACTACCCTACCTACCTACCTAAAGAAAAAGAGACATTTCTTTAAGTATAGGCAAATAACCAATGTAGCCACCGTCTCAGCAGAATCAATAATGAATTCATGCCCTTTGATAGAAGATATAGATGTATAATTACCAAGGCATGCTGAGCAAGCAACACCGGTTGCTTGATTTCCAAGATATGCTGAAGAAGAAGAGCATCTGAAGGCTGTAAAACAGATTGAAACCAATGTTCAATATGAGTATGCATACCAGGTTCTGTTGCTGCTGGAGTTTCTAACTTCTCATTGTTCTCTGTAGGCTGGCAAAGGTGTGCACACAGAACCACTGAATCAACTGTTTCCTCCTCCATCTCTTGGGCTGCAGAGATCTCTTCAAGTTCCTGAAAGATGCACGAAAGCTCCTGCAACAATCTCTTCTTCCGTTCCTTCAATCTTGAATCCATTAGTCATTTTTTTGTGATTTTTCTTTTGTTTGGGGGTGGTTTGCTAAAACTTTGAAAGTCACATCAACTGATAATAATTCTGAAACCCACACTAGCTTGAAATAAAATGAAATGCACTCTTGCTGAATGGAAATCTGCTTCTACTGAATCAAATGCACACCCTTTTATACTGATGAACTCAACTGCTGAGTCAAATCTAATACTGCTGAAATGAACCTTTTGCACACTAATGAATTTGAAAGCACTATTTACTTCTAAAGAAATACTTGCAGAAATCAAATCTACTTGAAAAAACTTCGGAGCCCACTCTCCAATCCTTTTTAGTACCTCCCCGGCAACGGCGCCAAAATGTCGAGCTGCAGATATACCATGTAAATCAACATTTAATTGTCAACCCGGGAAGGTAGACTTAGAGGAACCAGCACAGGAAATGCAGGGCTGAAGAGGGGGTTTAAAGGATGCCAAACTAATCTCTGAACTGCTAAAAGAAACTTGCTGAAAGAAGCTATTGTACTCTACTTTGTTCGGCACTACTATGTACTGACTTGCACTCGTTCTGCACTAATCTATACTAACCTGTACTAACTTCATAAAACTGCTTTGTATATGCATGTAAAAGATCTACTGAAAACAGTTAAGTTCTTGCTACTTATTACTCCACACAACTCAACAACCTCCTATGAAACTCTCTATTGTAATCAAATAAAACTTCTCTATCTCATGAGATATCCAAACTAGTTCCTGAATGTTAAGCAGTCTAAATGTGAAAACTGAAGAAATGAAATCAATGGCTGAAAAGATAATGCTAAACACTCTATTGCAATCACATGGAATGTTATTTCTGTTCTATGAAATCAATGAGAAAACAGCTAAAAGATAATGTCTGTTGTAAATGCAATCTACACAGCTTTGTTTCCATCGAAGGGGGCCCTGCCTTCTTTGTCAACAAACTGTCTCACTCAATGCATATTGGATATAACTAACAACAAACTGGAAATAAAGGAAATCGTGTTAATGAAAACCCTACAGCCGAATGGCAATAACAGAAATCGTGTTAATGGAACAACTCTTAACTATTTTATTGAAGATGAGAACAATACAATGTTTGGAGACTTTCATTCCTCTCTCTAATCTATGCTACGTCTATCCTCCCTTTTCCCAAACATAGCCGCGTTTCATATTCCCTCTACATATTTCTCTGCATCATTTCTATCTTCTTTCTCGAGCATAGCATCTCTTTACATAACGTTTTAGATCTCCCGCCATGCGTGGCTTTGCGCCCTAGATGAATAAGGAGTTACAAAACGGTTTCAAGAGTACCACCGGGGAATGAGACATGTTTTTCATAATCAAACGCTTCAAGATTGCCTGTATTCGTGTCATGAGATTACATAAACTTTGACAAATGGTTTCCCTGCGTTATACATGAATCTATATATGTGAAATGCTTGATGCCAGCTGTTGAGTGTTTGTTGAGAACCAATGATAGTCCAGCACACATGTTTTGATGCTTAACAAGAGGTTTTGCCCCCTGCGTTATACATGCACGAATTTAAATCCTTGATGCCAACTAGACACGTTTTGGGACACGTTTTACACAGCCAATCGTTCCACGATTTTCTTCCTTGCGTTATACATGCTTGATGCCAGCTGTTGAGAGCCAACGATTCAAAGTCCAGCTCCTCCTCAAATTGCAGAGCACTCTATTTAGCTGTTCAGAGTCAAACTTATCTTGGTATTTATAATGGCTGGCATTTTGCATATTGCCCAATAACCCCAGAAACTGAAGTAAATGATGATTTTAACAATTTGCACATCTTGAATAATATTGCCGAGATATTCTACCTGAAAAATTAAGAAGAAAGCATTCCCAAATAAAACACAAACATACCCTGTTTCTCCACTAGCACTACCGGGGATAACAATAACCCCATGTCTTTTTGCAAACCATTTAACAACTTCAACATCATCAGAAGCACCAGTTGGTAACTTTGCTCCAGAGATAAATTACTCCTTGTCTGCCCTTTACAGCATTTGCACCAAGAGGTGACAGTGCATCCACATTATATCTTTGTTTTTAAACCCTTTCCTTCACCCATTCAGGGCCAAGCTCCAGTGAATGCAGAGCAAGATTTTGTCCAATGATTGAAGCACATATTGGGATATTATCTTGTGTTTTGAGCGGTTGTGCTCCAAGGCCCATATATGTGTAACAGAATATGAATAGCACAGAAAGAATTCCATTTGATTAACAAAAGACTTCAGGAGAGTAAACAATATCTTCAAGAACCAGCAAGAAAATGTTATAAATCCGGAGCCCAACAGGATCCACCAACTATGAATCTGAAGTGTCAATCTTATTCATTTTGGTAATCATAGATGTATCCATTGGTTTACAGTCCTCCATACTAAATCTCCTCAATATATATATTGCATACTTCCCTTGTCCAAGGAATATCTCTCCTGATACCTTCCATACCTCTAACCCCAAGAAATAATGCATCAATACAATGTCCTTCATCTCGAACTTGCTAACCAAATATTCTTTTCACCTTATAATAAGCTCCTCTGCTCCTGTGACAAAAAAATCATCAACGTACAGAACCAATATGAGAGGATCATCTCCAACAAGTATGAAGTACAAGTTAGGATCTGCCCCACTCTTGGTAAATCCCATACTCTGCAAGTATCCATCGATCCTGGAATACCACACCATGGGTGCCTGTTTGAGTCTGTACAAGGCTTTATTAATCCTACACACATGAGACTCCCTCCCATTTACCTCAAATCCCAAAGGTTTCTCTATGTATACTTCCTCCTCAATGATCTCGTTGAGGAATGTTATTTTCACATCCATCTGATGTATCCTTCACTTCATAACTGAAGCAATAGAAATAAACATTCGAATAGAATCATACCCATATATTGGAGAAAATTTCTCCTCGTAGTCCACTCCCTCTTTTTGGGAGAACACTATCGCCACAAACCTCTCCTTGAACTTCTATATGCTACCATATGCAACATACTTGATCTAGTAGAGTCACCTGGAACTCACAATTGTATTCCCCTTCGGTCTCGTCACTATTTCCCAAACATCATTGCTCATAATATAGGTGTACTCCTCTACCATGGCATCCCACCATACCTGTTGATATTTTGCTTCCTCAAGACTAGAAGGCTCGACATCAATTATGCTACTCATAAGTGCCATATAGTTCATAAACTTGTTCGGAGGCATGTGCTCTCTGACCACACTCCTAGGAGCCTCACCAACATCCTTCAATGTTTGTACTATCCATCTAGGTCTCCTGATAGGGATGGAATGGTCTAACTCCTCCTCTCCACTTGAATTCTGAATTGTTGATTGTTGCTCATCCTTCGGATCCTACTACTCCTTATCCTATGTAATTGTTGATGACACTTGAGCACTCCAAGATGTTAAGTTCTCCTCGAAATTCACATCTATTCTCACAACTGTCTTCATTTGCGATGGAATGAAGATCATGTAATCCTTTGAGGTCTCACTTTACCCCACAAATATACCCTTGTATCTTGAAGGCTCCAACTTCGTCCTCTTCTCCACTCGCACATGGATGTAAACTGGACAACCAAAGATCCTCAAATGTTATATCTCTAGCTTCACCTCTGAGAATGCCTCCTCTAGAGTCTTTTCCCCCAATATCATGTGAGCACTCTTGTTTTTCACATATATCATTGTATTACATGTATCATCCCACAAAAACATGGGCAACTCCTGATCATGTATCATAGCCTTAGAAAAATCGATGATGGACCGATTATTTCTCTCCGCAACCCCATTATGTTGAGGGTTGTATGAGACTGTCAAATCCCTCTTGATCCCCGCCTCCTCGAAGAAATATTTGAATTCATTTGAGGTGTACTCTCCCCCATTATATGACCTCAATAATTAAATATCCATCCTTGACTAGTTCTCTACCTGAGCCACGAACTCTCTGAACCGATTGAAGACCTCAAACTTGGTCTTCATAAAGAGGATCCATATTTTCCTGGAAAAATCATTAATAAATGTCAATAGTATGATGATCCATGTAATTATGGTACTGCCATAGTCCCACTCACATCTGACTAGACAAGATCCAAGATCCCCTTGGATCTACTCTTGTTGCTTGGAGAAGAATCCTTGACATTCTTTCCAAGTGCACACCCTCTGCATGCTCCCTACTACTCAATAATAAACTCTAGAAGACATGTAACAATATCCCTTAGAATCATCAATTCCCTATAGTGTAGGTTTCCCAACCTCCTATGCCACAACTCACATAGGTTGTCATTGTTGTGTACCAAATCCTGAACAGACTTTCCCTACAACCTGTATAAATTTCCCTCTCTAACCCCAACGACCACTATGTTTTTCAGGATATCTTTCTCTGGATGTATGAGTACCTGCCCTTTCTGAAAAGTGACAGAAAAACTCATGTCCTCCATAGCTAGGATTGAAAGAAAATTTTTCTTCAAACCTGGTACGTAAATCACATCACGAGCATCTAACAAGCCTCCTGAATCAAGTTGAAACGTAATTGTTCCCTCTCCCTTCACTGCATACTTGGTATCATCACCAAGATCCACATGAACCTTTGAGTCTTTCTTCGTTATTCTTTTAAATAGCTCTCGTGCTTCTATCATATGACGAGATGCACCAATATCCAAGAGCCAAGCACTCCTTGTTGTTGTGCTAGTAGAAAGGAAATAAATCATTGAGTAGTCCTTCTCAAATTTTACCGCAAAATCATCAAGTTGTGTATCTGTTGATGATGTCATCTACATATTTTCATTACCCTTGTTCTTCTTCTTCAGACACCGAGATGCATAATTTCCATTCTTATGACATTAGAAGCACTTGAATTTACTCAAGTCTTTCTTCTTCCCTAGTTGTGATGATCATCCATCACTGTTAACCTTATTACTAGAACTCTTTCATTTTCCCTTCCTTGTCTTCCTAACAAGGGCCAAGTTATCTTCACTACATCCTTGCTTGTTGAATTTAGACTCTTCCCTAAGTCTCTTCGTGGATGAAATCATCCCAAAGTCTCTGTCAATTTAGGATATTCTCTTGAGCACAAACTCCTTTGAAAAATGGTTGCCATGACTTGGGAAGTCCATTCAATGCCACATTCATGAGCTTTGCATCCTTTGTTTTCTCCCCTATGGTTGGAAGTTCATCATGTACCTATGTGATCCTCATGAGGTAGATGGTAACATTATCTGATCTAGACATTTGAACCGATCTGATTTTATTCCTTAATATCATCTTCCTATTCATGTTCTTGATTTGGAATAAATTTACCAAGGCATCAAACATCTCTTTGGTCGTCGTCTTCTCGTTTAGGTGAGGGATTAGATGATCCTTCATAGAATCTAGGAGGAATCTTTATGATTTGATCTCCTTCTTGTTGTGAGCATCTAAATCTTTTGGATCGGTTGTTGGAGTAATCGTTGTATTCACTAACTCCAAAAGGTCATACTCCTTCAACGCCAAAGTAACTCTTGCTTTCCAAGATAGGAAGTTCGATGCTCCATCCAATTTGTCTTCAACTCTCAAGAGTGTTGTTTTAATCCCTAAGACTTGATAAACTACCCCGAAAATAATATGTTGCTAGAAAATTGTTCATGTACTGATCTAACTTCCCTTCGGAGCATGAGTTATGATACCATGTAGAAATTCTTACTCCAACACCTAGATTATTTTTTATCTAGTGATTTCCTTACTCTAATTAGATTAGCAACTCACAAAACAATAATACACTAATGAATTATTCAACTCAATATCATGCAGTGGAAGCATAAACTACGAAACCAAATCAAGCACACATGAACACCAAATTTTTTTGGTAAATACCCTTGGAAAAACCCTGGAGGGGAAACCAATGTTGAGAATGATTTTATTATGCTAAAATCAGGGCTCTCGTAATAGGGATAGTGGACCACTAAGAGAAATACAACTACAGACTAACCTGGAAAGGGTTGACCTGCTGTACAATCAATTCTAGCACACTTTTCTAGGCATTTGCGATGGTCTCTTCAGTGACTCACGGATATATGTGAATTTATCCATTGTGACCCACGAATGTCTGTGATTGTCTCCTCTATGACCCATGGATATGTACGGAAATTTTGTATGGAAAACTCCATACAATTTGAATCCTTCATGTGCGTTTCTTCTATTGAAACCCACCTACGTATGCCTATGTTCTCTCTTCTCCTTGACCTGTATGACCTCTAGATGAAGTTCCTTCTTCA
Source organism: Picea mariana (assembly GCA_032191745.1). Classification (NCBI taxonomy): domain Eukaryota; kingdom Viridiplantae; phylum Streptophyta; class Pinopsida; order Pinales; family Pinaceae; genus Picea; species Picea mariana. The sequence continues at coordinate 10,882 of JASDQU010815572.1, forward strand.
CCTATCCAAGATTTTAAACCACATTCCTCTGTGATCCAATACTTTGTTTCGACTCCCTAAACACCTTTCAATTCAAGTGTCTTTCTCCTTCACCCTAGACTTTTTTTTTATAATCGTGAGTTACAATCTATTTCTAATCTCAAAAGTGATCTACGGTTGAGAATACTTCTCACACTCACTTTTAGATTTATATTACATGTTGCATGCCAAGTAATTTTATCATGTTTCATAAATAACTCAATTAACTAATTACATAATTAATTAATAAAAACATTTACTTTAATAATTCCTTTAACTATATTAAATTCAAGAGTAGAAGGCTTTGGACGATTTCCACACATCTAGACACATAGACCTATGTGAAAATACCGGTCGAATGCTACCACTAACATCAACAAGAGGATAAAGTGGCCTATTGTGCAATTATTTTCAAGGAATCTTAGAAAAAAGTTGAAGCACAGGTTGAGTATTAAGTACCAAAGACTGAATGTAGACATATCACAATAGATCCAGAGATAAATATAGAAGAACCACACTTTTATTATAAGAAAACCATTGAAGTAGGGCAACACCATGCAATGGATCCTATTATGGAAGGGATCCTCTCCCGTTCACTTGCCTCTTCGAGGGGGAATCCTCCTATTGAGATATCACTTCAAATACAATTACTTCCCAACTTGTCTCATTACATTGTTTGGACCCCTTTACATAGTGCTACCAACCACCTATGAACATTCTAGAGGAGGAACCTTCTAGAAGTGGAACCTTCTAAGAAGTCCTCTTACATTTATTATATCTAACTCTCATAGTGGGCCTTATTTAATACTATAGTGGACCTAGTCCACCTTACATTGAATGGCCTCCACTATTATCACTATGGGCCCTCTACCGCCCCCCCCCCCACTACCTCTCTATATACCTAACGTTCCATCCCTCTTATGAAAGTGTTGTCCTCAACGCTTGCTATGAGAGTGTACAACCATATGCCAGGGTCCCATGGATAAGTGTGGACTATAGTGTTGAAGTATGTTAGAGAACTAGGGTCCCATGTAGAAATGAAAGTCACCATGTTGAAGTAGTCCAACCTCCATTTTAAATTGGGGTCCCATGTTCAAGTGCTCATGTGAACTTCATGCAGAAGATATCTAAACCCAATAACCAACTGAAAATGATCCTCCAAAGAATGACACATGTCATGTGGATCCAAATAAGAATATCCATCCACATAGTGGGAAAGGGTTGTAGTTGAATCTAAAAGGAATAATACCATTGTATAATATGTAGGATGGACATTGGTAATCATAAATGGCTCTTGATTTGTTACATTGATGTTCTCTACAAAAGGTGTAGTAGAGTCATCAAATACAATATGAAAGTGGTTTTCATCCCAGAAATGATAACTATCCATATACCAATCATCACAATCGGCCTCAAAATCATACTAAGCATAGAATTCTTGATTGTATTCATCCCTGATGTCTTCCATAAGATATCTCTCCTACATGCTAGCCAAGGAATCATGAATACTATGAAAACTATCCTTGAAGCCATCTACAAAGTCATGCAATGTGTCATGTAGTTGGGCTTTCAATGCTTCAATCATCTGTAGAATTTCCTCGAGGGTTTGAGAGTGAGTATCCATTGGAAACACCAAATAAAATATACCAAAAGAAAGCTCTGGAAATTCTTTATCCAATGGGTCTAATTTGGTAGCAAACTGAGGACCTTGTGAAAAGTTATGGACTCTGCAATCTTGTCGCCGTCACGAAAAAACCCCCAAAATGGTTGATTTTAAACCAATGATAATAGATTTTAAAATTCCAATAACTTTACTTCCCAGACTCCATTTCGGCTTATTGTTTTTTGAAATTGGGTATTTTTCCAAGAGGAATTAAAATAAATAATTTTTTTGGCCAAATTATACTCATAAAGTTTCAGATATGAACCTGAAGTGTGTCGTCCTCTTTTTTCCCTAGAAAAAATCTGCAAAAAGAGCCAAAAAATTATCCCCTTCTTTGGCCAAGGAAAGTGCTCTGATACCACTTGTTAAGTACCAAATATTGAATGTATAAATATGATAATAGATCTAGATAGAAATATAGAAGAACCACACTTTTATTATAATAAAACCCTTGAGGTAGGGCAACACCATACAATGGATCATATTATGGAAGGGATCCTCTCTGGTTCACTTGCTTCTTCGAGGGGGTATCCTCCTATTGAGATACCTCTCCAAATACAATTACTTCCCAAATTGTCTCATTACATTGTTTGAACCCATTTATATAGTTCTACCAACCACATATGAACATTCTAGAGGAGGAACCTTCTAGAAGTGGAACCTTCTAAGAAGTCATCTTACATTTATTGTATCTAACTACCATAGTGGGCCTTATCTTACCCATGATTTTGGTCGTTATGATGATGTATTGATGAAGGTGTACTCAGGCTCTTCATTAGAACTTTCTCCTGAGAAAAGTTACCTTCATCTCTTTCTAGAAATCACATTTTTGAGGAAGGTTCGCAGGCTGCCAATACATTTGCCTGCGAGAATGAATGATTCTCGCAGGCTGCCTTAAGCCAGGGTGCGAGAAGTTTGCACTGTGTCTAACTGCTAGGGTGCGAGAAGTTCGCACTGTGTCTAACTGCTAGGGTGCGAACTCTTTCTAAAGAAGGGAAAAAGATGAATTCTCGAAGCTTCTAGAAGGGAATCTTCTAGAAGGATGAGATGGAATTCGAATGGTTATCTAAGTACTGGATTTCCTGATATTTTGGGATCATTCCTATCCAAATAACTAATTCATTCTCTCCTATATATTGAGGGAATTCTCATGGAAAAAGTTAGAAGCAAACAAGCAAGAGATTTATTGGAGAATTAGTGAAAGATTGTGTGAAGGACTGAAGCTACAACAACTAGAGAACTCCAACAAGGTCATCAAAGGTGGTTGATCTTCTTCATGCAAGCGAGCAAGTGTGTGTGTCAGAGCCAAGGTCCATTGAAAGGAAGTTTGCAACATCAAGGCTCACGTTGTAATCTTTACTTTCCATCAATATAATACAGTAATGTGTCCCTTTCCCATAAAGTTAGTTCTACTTTATTGTATAACTCCTTGATCATATACATAGACTCACTATTGAATAGATTTTGCTTTCTTCACTCCTCTTGGTTTGTATTGTTTTGGTCTTGACTATACGAGAGCATTGGAGCGAAGTGGGAGCAACAAAGACTAAAGGAAGCGTTAATAAGGTATGCAACTTTTTCTTGCCTTCTAATACATTCAATAGTTAAAATCTAGAGAAAGAGTATCATTCTGTCTTGCTTTGTTCTAGATCTAGGTGGATCTAGGGAGATCGGTCTGTGTCCGCACTTACGGATTTATCCAATAACAAAATTGGCGACTCCACTGGGGAACAATCCCATTTTCTTGGTGGATTTTTGTGTTTTTCTATGGCCATTTGCTTTGATTTCATTTTTCTCCTGTCCTATCAGTCTCTGAGTCTTCAGGATATCTTGATAGACCTTCTGAGTCCAGAAGCTTTTGTGAATTTTACTTCATTTTTCAAATTTTTTGATATGTTCAGGAATTCTTGCACTGCACTTCACTGCAGCCTGCGAGAATTGGTCAGGTTCGCACCCTTATCATAGGGTTCAGTGCGAGGTCCTCGCACCTTTCTCAAAGGTTGCCTGCGACAATCACTGATTCTCTCACTGTGTTACATTGCTTGCCTGCGAACATCATTTTTTCAAAATTTGAATTTTGAGTTTTGGTTTTTCTGACTGCCCAGATCAGTTGGAATACCTCTTATGGGTTTCTTGGAAAACTGATTGATATATTTCTTGCTTTATTTTGCATGCGTGAACAATTTTAGGGTTTCAAGGTTTTTCTTGTCCTTTGTGGCTTGACTTTCATTTCTTGCCTTTTCTTGGCAAAACCATTCTCTCCGATGTCAGAAGCTGAGTGTGTCTGATTAGTTAAGAACCAGTGATTGGTTTGAAAGTTAAGTTTGTTTGGTTTTTCTCATTTGCTTATGGTTTGACAAATCATTTCCTTTTGCATTTGAAGAAACTTAATTGGTTTGGTTTGTATTTTTGCTTTCATTGAAAGAGTAGATTGGGTTATTTGCTTGTTCATTGAATTGATTTTCTGCTCTCTCATTGGTATAGTGAGAGTTCTTTTTGAAACGTGAACACAAGTTTTTCTTTCATCAAATTGTTCTTGTCATTTACAAAACATTGAAAATCAAATTTTGAGATTGTTGAAGTATTGAAAAAGAGAAACATAGAGAATAGTCGTTTAATAAGTGATTGTTTGCATTGACATTTGAAAGGGAATTGTGCATTGTAATTCAAGGTTGATTTGGAAAACTTTCTCTCTCTCTCCCATACATAGGATTCATTGAAAGAAAAGTGATACATTTCATTCTCATCCTTGCATTATTAGGTCAAAGTCATACAACATAAGTTTCACTTCCGTTACCTTTGAGTAAACAACAACTCATAAAAACATTGCGTAATCCTAAAATTTATCTAGTAACTCTTTTCTAGGGCTCTTTTACACCAAAATTTAGCTAGGCTAGTGCTTTGGAGTAGGAAGAGAGATACACTCTCCAAAAGCTCAAAACACACAATAGCATCTTGAGTTAGGGAGTGTTAAATTCCATTTGCAACATATTGTCCTGGGAAGCCCTTCTTACACAAGGGTCAAGCACTAGGTCGCATAGGTGTTGGCAGAGTTACTCACCCTGCTTTGTTGACATCAGTGTAGATATTGCACATATTACGGGGGTCACTCGGAGATATACCCACAATGATGAGTGGAAGCCTTTTGAGTTGATTTTGGGCTAGATACCTTGCCCTTGCGTGTGGATCGGACTGTCGACTGTTCCCCTAGGCTTTATTGTTATTTGTGGTGACCTTAGTGGCCTATCTCTCTAGGTTCTTACCCAAGGTGACTGTGGAGGGGAAAGTCTTCACGGTACCTGGAATTGACGTTGGCCAAACTCACTCGAGCTCCTTGGNCTCTAGGTTCTTACCCAAGGTGACTGTGGAGGGGAAAGTCTTCACGGTACCTGGAATTGACGTTGGCCAAACTCACTCGGGCTCCTTGGAGGGTATACCCACGATTATGTGTGGGAGATTTCACTAGGGTGTAAGTCTGTTAAGCAGGTCGTCAGCGTAACTTTTCCACCCTAGCCTCGCCCCTTCTCGTCTTGTTGTTGCGACGTTGGATTTCATCACCAACTAGTAGCTTCGAAATTATAAGGTCTTGTTTGCTTGGTGATTGCTTCCTAGATTTTGTTTACTAGTGCAAGTTGTTTGTTTCTCGAAGTTGACCATAGGAATTTCTTCGCGAAGCTTGTTACTTGTCTACAATTGCTCCCCCACGACGTTCACGTAGGATGCAGGGTTTGTCTCCAGAACATCTGGACATTTCACAACCCTTGCCTACAGCGACACCTGAGGGTACCCCTGAGGGCTCTCCTCAACAGAGTGAAGTCCCAGACATTTCTACACCACCTCCACAGGTAGAATGCACTGATTCTCTAGAACCTTTTCGAATTACCAATACTAGAGAGGACTATCGCATTCGCCGTGGTGAACGACCTTTTGTGCGATTAAATTCTTCCGAAGAAGCAGTTGTTACATATTCTGAATCAGCCGTTGGGCCTTTTCCCAGGGAAGAAGGCCAAGATCCTTTTTGGTCAGGTAATTTCCGAAGAGTCCTTTTTGGTATTGAGTCACCTATAGTCTACGAAATCAACCCTCCGGTGTTTTCTGAGACAGAGACTATACCAGTGCCTACCACTTATCAATTTGTTCTCCCTGACGAGATGGCCCATCTCACGAATACTACGAGTGTCCCGACCGAGATTACTACAGGTAGTATTGCTCCTATCAATACCTAGCGAATGCCTAATGTCATTCCGACACTACCACCAGGATACCATGCGTTGAATGATTTGTTGAATGCTTATGTTCCAACACCTCCACAAACCCCATCTGGTACTCCTGGGGGTCCTTCTGGGCATCCTATTTCCAGTTTTATTCCGACACTCCCTCAATTTCCTCCTGGCAATCCTAATCCTAGTGGCACTATACCGTCCATTATACCAAACTTGCAAATTCCTATTGGTGGACAGGGTGGTACCACTCAATTTCCTCTTACAGGACACAATCCACTTACTACACAACCTACGATTGGTACACAACTTCCGGTTGGAACACCACCTACGATAGGGGGACCAACCCCACCTTTTGGACAATATATACTTGCAGCTTTGGCACAGTATTGGAATCGGATGCTACAAAATCTTCCTCAAACGCCTGGGGGGCAACATACCGTCCCTACTATAGGCCAACCATATCCAGGTATACCCAATCCTATTTGGGGTCAAGGTCACAATGCTCAAACTCAGGTCCCTAATCAAACTCAAGGTTACAATCCTTGGAGTTACTATCCTCTCCAACCACCGCCGAATCAGCCAGGGTCTTCCCACTATGGGCAGACTGCGTACGGTCCTACTGGTTTGCCGACAGGGCTTCCACCCCAAAGTCACCAGTACCCGCAGGTGAATCAACAGTTACCTTTTCTTGCTACTTTGGATTTTCCAGACTTGTCTAGGATTCTAAATGATCCTATTCGTCACTCTCCCCAATGGCCTGTTATTCCAGCTAAGCTTCCATCGGACATTCCTAAATTCGATGGCAAAGCGGGAGAGGTCCCAAACAATCACGTTATGACCTTTCACCTATGGTGTTCATCCAACTCATTGATGGATGACTTTATTCATCTACGTCTTTTTCAACGAACCCTTACCGGTTCTGCTGCGAAGTTGTATATTGAATTGCCACGAGGTTTCTTCTCTGATTTCAACACCCTAGCTATGGATTTTCTTACGCATTACCAGTTACCAATCCGTTATGATACTGGGATTGAGATTTTGACTTCCTTCAAACAAACTAAAGGCACTCATATATCGGATCATATCCATGAGTGGCGAAGGAGACGACGTCTCATCAAACTTGAACTCCCCGATCAGTTATTGGTCGAATGGTTTACAAAGTCCTTTGTGAATGAAATCGATAAAGACATTGCCATGGGTGGCGTTGTCACGGAAGAGCAGGCTATAAGTCGTGCTCAATATCTTGATCTCATTTATTCGCAAACAAGAACACTTTATGATTTGTTACCTGAGTTACCTCATCCTGGTACTTCCAGCACTTCAACTACTCCAGTTGCCTCACATGCAGCTGATGGTGTGATTGGTATTGCCCAAGCCCAATCACATTCTGTTTCAAGCACCAATCCTAATTCTGCTTCTTCTAATGTACAAAATGCTTCGTCTCCTGCCACTTCTGTCGGTAAAACTTCTGAGGTGAACGCCATTCAATCTACCCCGACCGGTAAAAATAAATCGAAAAAAGGGAGAGGCAAGAATAAGGAGGGTAAAAATAATAATCAAACAGAGAAGCCTAAAAATACCCCTGTTGAAGATCGGGATAAGCGCAAACCCCACTACCCTTGCCTTATCTGTGGTGATGATCACTACACAAAGGATTGTCCGAGACGTGCCGAGGTTACTAAGTTCCTTCAAGGGACCTCAAAGCCATCTACACCGGCAGTCTTGTCCCAACCTTTCCCATCCCAACAACAGGCTTAGTTGGTCATCCATGACCAACCATCTACTTCTACCACATCTTATGTTTTGATGTGTACTAGTGATTCTAAGCTGAATAACAATTGCACTCACGACTAGAGACAAAGATTATACTCTGTCTAAAGAGAAGGTTAACGATTTACCTCCTGCTTTGGTACAACCCTCTCCATCGAATCCACCTACCAACGGTCCTCTTCATCTCGAACGACCGAGCCCTGATACAGTTCTACGACCACCCCCTAAAGGTGTCGTTAAGAAATCAGCTTTCAATCCTCATGCTCGTGCAGCCCAGAACTATAGTATTGTGGAAGATCTGGCCCAGGCACCTTCAGCGATGTCAGCCCTTGAAGTCCTTCAGTCTTGTCCTGCACAACAGAATGCACGGTTGAAAGCTATAGGTGGAATTGACCCAACTGATACGAATTTAATAGTCTTTGACTTGGATGATCACATTCCAAGATTGCCCCCCCAACTCGCGTTTCAAATTCAAGTTGTTGTCTCTGACAAGAACATTTTCCGAACTGTTATCGACTAGGGTGCCTCTACGTGTGTAATGTCTTTTGCTTGTTGGAAAGACATTGGCTCTCCTCCCTTGACCGAATCACAAAATACTCTTAAAGCCTTCAATGGCCTTGGTTTTAAGCCTTATGGTGTTCTTCCTTCATTGCCTATCACACTAGAGGGTAAGACGGTCCAAGTTGAAGTGGAAGTCTTCGATGCTCCTCTTGATTATAATCTTCTGCTTGGTCGTAGCTGGATCGATTCCATGTGAGCTGTTGTGTCAACACTTTTCTGTGTAGTACGTTTTCCTCATCAAGGAAAGGTTKTTACTGTTGACCAACTTGCCTTCTTCAATTCTGATACTCGTACTGGCAATGTGTCGTTTATTGCTAAAACCCCGCCGGGTTATGAGAATGTCGGTGTAGGCMTTTTAAAGGACTCCTCGTTAATGGGTACTTTCCCCATTCCTCCACCCGATGTTCCATGCCCGTAAGTTGCTTCTATCAACATGATCTCCACTGTGCCTCATGAACTTCCTGCGTCATATGACCCTTGGATTGTCCCTGACCCTGGAGACCATGCTTGTTTCGGTGACGTCATGCTGTTAAGTCCGGTTGAGTCTACATATCAGGCCATTCAATCGGCAACACCTTCTACCTCCTCTCTTGATGAGTTGTCTCTTGATCCTTTCTGTGTTATCTTTCCCACTGACGAGATGATGATGTCCGTAATGGAAGACACCCCTTGGGACGATGGGCATCATCGTTCCATACTCTTTCTGGAACAACACACTCTTGAGAATTACCAACGGATTTCGGCTCCGTCGACCGTTGTTGTCATATCGACCATTCCCGGATCAGCACATGATGTGTTTACCGAAGGGAACCTCAGTAATATATCGCCCACGATTCCCATTGACATATCCGTTAAACCTGGGATTATTGAAAATGTTCATATTGGAGCTTCGTGTTCTCCCGACGAAATCGTCACCTATACATCCCTGTTCAATGAGTTTTGTGACATATTCGCTTGGAGCTACGAAGAGATGCCAGGAATCGACCCTGCTATTGTTGTACATGAGATAAAGACATACCCCGGAGCTAAACCTGTCCGGCAACGCCTTCATCTTGTCCACCCACGTAAAGCGGTGGCTATCAAGCTCGAGGTTGAAAAACTTCTCAAAGCCAGCTTTATTTATCCCGTGGCTCTGATAGAATGGGTTTCCAACCCTGTTCCAATTGATAAGAAAGGTGGCGGTATTCGTGTATGTGTTGATTATAGGGATATTAACAAAGCCTGTACAAAAGAAAACTTTCCAACCCCTTTCGTCGACCAGATTATCGATGACTGTGCCGGAAGTGAAATCTTCTCTCTCATGGATGGTTTCTCCGACTATAATCAAATTAACATCGCTCCCGAGGACCAACATAAAACTGCTTTTATCTGTCCTTGGGGTACTTTTGCCTATAGGAAACTCCCCTTCAGTCTTAAGAACGCTGGCACGACGTTTCAACGTGCTATGTCTTATGCTTTTCATGATATAAAGAATATCGTTCAACCCTATTTGGACGATTTACCAGCTCATTATTTATGCCGAGTCGATCACCCCACTCATCTCCGAGCCATTTTTCGTTTGTTGTCGGTTCTATCGTATTCATTTAAATCCTCATAAATGCGTCTTTTGCGTAGAATCTGGCCGTCTTCTCGGTTTCATCGTTTCACGTCAAGGGATCCGAGTAGATCCTCTTAAGGTTGAGGCGATTCTTAATCTCCCTCCTCCTTCTACACTGCGCCAGTTGCAAAGTTTGCAGGGGAAAGAAAACTTTCTTCGTTGTTTCATCCCTAATTACGCCAAAATTACTCGTGGTTTTATGTGGCTACTAAAGAAATATTTAGAGTTCGTCTGGGATACCATGGCCAACAATGCTTTTGAGGCTTTGAAGTTGTCCCTTACACGAGCTCCGCTTCTTTTTCCTCCTGATTATAGTCGTGATTATTTTCTTTATCTTGCTGCCTCCGAGTATACTATTGGCATGGTTCTCGTCCAAGAGGATGATGCACACGATGAACATGTTATTTATTACTTGAGTCGAAGTCTCACATCAACTGAAATCAAGTATCAACATGTTGAAAAACTGGCCTTGGTTGTCGTTCAAGCTGTTCAATGCTTCCAGCATTATATTCTCTCCAGGAAAAATACAGTGATTTCTCATTGCAACCCTATGCGACACATTTTGACACGTCAATTGCTAGGGGGAAAATACTCCAAATGGATTGTCATACTCCAGGAGTTTGACTTGGAGTTCAATCGTGCCACGTCTAAGAAATCCTTAGTTTTTGCTGAGTTAATATGCGATTTTCCTCACTCTACCACAGAAACTGTAGCAGTAGATTCATTACCTGATGAATCTCTTTTCCTAATTAGTACTGACGATCTTTGGTATGGGGATATCATTATCTATCTCCAAACCCAGACTTTTCGGCCTGCTTTGTCTAGTTTTGAACGACGTCGCATCCGTTATCAAGCACGTCAATACATTATCCTCGGGGATACTCTTTACCGTCGGGGAATTGACTTTGTTTTTCGACATTGTCTAACGTTTGACAACGTCGAGAAAGATCTAAATGACTTCCATTCTGGAGCATGTGGTGGTCATATGTCTGGGTATGCTACTGCCCAAAAGATCTTACGCGCAGGTTATTTTTGGCCTTCCTTGTTCAACGACTACATTACTGCCATTCAGAAATGCCATGCCTGCCAGACCTACAATTAGAAAATTCGGTCACATCCTGCTCCTCTTCATCCTATGGTCTCAGTTGGTCCTTTTGCGAAATGGGGCATTGATTTCATGACATGTCACCCTCACTCGGCCGGGGGGCATGGTTACATCATTATAGCTGTTGATTACTTTAAAAAATGGCCGAGGCGATGCCAACATTCGATAATACTAGAAAGACTGCAGCATTGTTTATTTTTAACCATGTCATAGCTCGTTTTTGTGTTCCCCAAGCTATCGTAATTGATCATGGTAGTCATTTTAGGAATTTTATGATGTCTGAACTTACGGAAAATTTGGGTCTTCGTCATGATAACTCAACACCATATTATCCGCAAGCTAATGGCCAGGTCGAAGAAATCAACAAAGTTCTTATAACTATGCTTCGACGGATGATAGGCATTCATAAAACAAGCATATGTGATCCTCTTCAAGCTTGCATAAAAATAAAGAGGTACTTGCCATAAATGGTGGGGGAAAATTTGGGAAAGGGATATGTTTCATCTTCGTATTGATTGGCAGTAAGTGTCGCTCTTGAACATGACACCCCCTATTCATCATTTGAAGCCGGTTTGGGAAATCCATTTGTCTCTCTTTCGATTGATTACAAGGTCATTCCATGTGTCATCTTTGAGTCAATGCTGCCAAATCATTGGTCGTGTCATTCATATGTTCAAGAGAAGTCCATCTAAACCTATATTGAGTCGGCCATCTGTAGTTATCCATTCTTTCCATGTCGGCCTTCCTTGTGTCCAGTCCAATCTACAAAATACTCTGTTTCACCTTCAAACTCTGTTACTCATTTCGTGTCATTGATGGGGGATACATCAAGGCCCTCCTGTGACGAGTCTTTTTCCATCAACTTCAACTCATTATCTAGAATCAAGACTTAGAAATTATTTGGTACCTTGGAACTTGCATGCCTCAATGGCAGGTTTCCTCGCTTTCGACAGTGGGTTTACATCATTGGCCTCTGATCGAAAGATTCCATCGGATGTTCGACATCAACTCATTTATTCACAGTCGATGGATTGTACTATAGTACCTTGGGAGTCATTGACATCAATGGTGATTTCCCTCACACTTGTTAACGGTTTCATCAATGACCGATAATCAAGTGGTTTCTACCATGTTCGACTTCAACACATGTAATCACATGGTTAGATTCATACTTTGGGCGACGAGATTGAAGACCCTGGATATTATCTTTGTGATCCAGGCTGCGATGGAGTATGTATAATTTGTGACACATAGATTCACTGTGTATGTATCGTGGCTATGTCGTCTTGATTTGAAATTTCTCGCATAGATCCACAGTGTATTCAGGTGGCTATGCTATATTTTGACGGCATGGATCCACAGTGTATGATTGGTGGCCATGACCCATGTCTACAATGTTATCAGTCTGTGATCTGAGCATGGGAATTCCTACCTCAGAATTGATATATATGATACTCTGCATATGCTTGATTGTTCACAGGTTTCCGATTAGATTCGCTCCTGGTTCTTGACACACACATGCAACTTACAAAATCTATCGACTGTCACTGGTTCCAATCTCATACTTTGGGGGGCATTCTGTTACCCATGATTTTGGTCGTCATGATGATGTATTGATTATGGTGTACTCAGGCTCTTCATTAGAACTTTCTCCTGAGAAAAGTTACCTTCATCTCTTTCCAGAAATCACATTTTTGAGGAAGGTTCGCAGGCTGCCAATACATTTGCCTGCGAGAATGAATGATTCTCGCAGGCTGCCTTAAGCCAGGGTGCGAGAAGTTCACACAGTGTCTAACTGCTAGGGTGCGAACTCTTTCTAAAGAAGGGAAAAAGATGAATTCTCAAAGCTTCTAGAAGGGAATCTTCTAGAAGGATGAGATGTCATTCGAATGGTTATCTAAGTACTAGATTTCCTGATATTTTGGGATCATTCCTATCCAAATAACTAATTCATTCTCTCCTATATATTGAGGGAATTCTCATGGAAAAGGTTAGAAGCAAACAAGAAAGATATTTATTTGAGAATTAGTGAAAGATTGTGTGAAGGACTGAAGCTACAGCAGCTAGAGAACTCCAGCAAGGTCATCAAAGGTGGTTGATCTTCTTCATGCAAGTGAGCAAGTGTGTGTGTCAGAGCCAAGGGCCATCGAAAGGAAGTTTGCAACATCAAGGCTCAGGTTGTAATCTTTACTTTCCATCAATATAATACAGTAATGTGTCCCTTTCCCATAAAGTTAGTTCTACTTTATTGTATAACTCCTTGATCATATACATAGATTCACTATTGAATAGATTTTGCTTTCTTCACTCTTCTTGGTTTGTATTGTTTTGGTCTTGACTGTACGAGAGCATTGGAGCGAAGTGAGAGCAAAAAAGACTAAAGGAAGAATTAATAAGGTATGCAACTTGTTCTTGCCTTCTAATACATTCAATAGTTAAAATCTAGGGAAAGAGTATCATTTTGTCTTGCTTTGTTCTAGATCCAGGTGGATCTAGGGAGATCGGTTTGTGTCCACACTTACAGATTTATCCAATAACATCTTATTTAATACTATAGTGGACCTAGTCTACTTTACATTGAATGGCCTCCACTATTATCACTATGGGCCCTCTGGGCCCCCCCACTACCTCTCTAGCTACCTAACATTGAGTGATTGGATAGATACAGAGGTGAAACTCAAGGAAGCTTAGTATAGAAGGAAGTCCTTTGGAGTAGGACAAACAATTCAAATTTGTGAACCAAAGAAGGGATAAATTCTTGGAGAAGATGATGTAGATGGAGAAAACGAGGTTCAGAATCAAGACCTTATGAGATGCTTGGAGAGTTTATTCCAGCACAAGGAAAGGATGCTAGAGGCATCTGAAGAGACAAGAGAGTCTCATAATTTTAAAGCTAATGAATTGTGTATGTTTGCAGGGATTGAAGAGTATGAAGATAGATAGACCCATAAATATGTCATAAGAGAGGAAGAGACAACATTGTCTCATAAAAGCAGTCAAAGGGGAGACTATACATAGTCAAGGAATGTAAATGTTGAAGGGAAAGTATGAGAATTTGTTGTAACAGTGAATGAGACAATATTGGTTTATGAATACAACCGTGAGGAGGACAAAGAAATTAAGGGATAACATTTAGATGCAACGATAACAAATCAAGGTGAGGAGTTAAAACTTATCGAAGAGTGGCTAGTCAATCCCAAGGTTGAGAAAGACTATATAGAGATTGTATATTTTGAAGAAGAAAAAGGAATGAAGACATAAATTATTGAAGAATTTCCTGAATCACTCCAGATAGTAAAATGGACTACACAACATGAATATTCTATAGAATTGAAGAGTGAAAATAGAGGTAAGGAGAAATCCTCTAGATAAGAAAGAGTGCTTGAAGGATGTCGGTGGAGCTAAGGCAATGATGACCGAGGAACATGTCACTAACTTGGAGTGAGATTTATAGGTTTTCCATATAGAAGTTGGAATGTATGTTTCCTCAGCTGTTGAGAACTTAGCATCTTATAAGGATGAAGGGATTTTTAGATGGTGTATTTATAACATTGTAACATGGTCCAAGCAGCCATATACCTTACATGGATTTGAGAAAAAGCATGAAGAAAATTGGAGGAAGTATGGTATTATGACATATGTACAACAAGAAAATGGCGAGCGAGGGATTGTCATGGAGGAACACAAGAAGGTTGAAGGTTCAACCTGTAGCTAGCAAGTTGTATATGAACAAATGGTTCAAAGGGAGAAGACAGTGAACCGCACATTTGTGGCATATTGTAAAGGAGGACAACAAGATGTATTGATAGTCATTCTTATGGTTGAAAAATATCCTCTACATGATGAAGAACAAGTTATTGCCTGGGATATTTTTAAATTGTGTGTAGGTGCACACAGAAACAAGAGTTTTGAAGATGGAAGCAGACAATCTTCTGTAAAGAAGCAAGAAGATTGGAGAAAGTAACTAGGTGACTTAGAGATTTGTGAATAAATGTTTGAAGAGGAATGGACGAGATTTATTTTAACTCTCACACAAAGAATTGTTGAGATAATGTCTAAGGAAAGGAAGACCAGTGTGCATGGATATGAGTATCCTCAAGGAGTTGAGGATAGAAAAAGGTGTGGAGACAAAGAGATGGTAGAAACCACACAAAATTTATGTGAATATTTAAAGCAGAAAATTTGCAGCAATAGCATGTATCAACAAAGGACAAGACTGGACATTGAATTGGATGAGTTATGGAAGTGTTTGATGAATATTCCCAAGTGGGATTGCAAAGGGATAAAGAAAGAAATCAACATAAAGGAGAAATTGGTTGAGGATGAGTCTAAAACAAGGTAAATGGAAAGAAAGAAAGCAAGAAAATATTGGCATCCTAGAATATTGTAGACAACAGTAAAGGAACAATGGAGGAAAGAATGTGGACAACAACAGTATCAAGTATGAAATCTACGTGGAAAGAAACAATTGAGGACATATGATCAAGAGTTCATAAAAATTTTGTACCTTGGGAGTTTGATGCAAGAGCATATTTGCATAAAAATCAAATGTGTTGAGCAGGCCTAAGGGGCTCTTGAAATTTACCAAAGGGAGTGGGTTTCCTCATTGAATTAATTGTATTTCTCTGAGTTTTTAGGATTCTAGAAGGAAAGAATATTTGTAAGAGGACGAGATCCTCATGTACATGTAAGAAAATGTTTAGAAGGTAGGAGTGGTTATAGTTGATAGATATGAAGAAGTTAGTGTTTCAATTTGAGTAAATATGTTAATCGAGTATGGATATAGTTAGAATTTCTCCAATTAGTGTGTGAGCCTTCAAGGCATGAAACCAAAAAGTGGGCAAAGGTTCTATTATGAGTAATTAGTTATAGATTTTAGGAGTTTGTTTAATGGTATAAAAGTTCACCTTTGATGCATAAATATGTAAGCCTTTGGGTTTGGATAGGGGTGGCCAAGAGAGAGAAATCAGTCCAAAGAGAAGGCCAAGCCTAGCACCCACATTGTGAATTGGGTCAGTAGAGGAATGTGAGGTATTTCTAAGTTTTGTACAGAGGTTTTTAATAGAACTATTGTAATTGTGTATCTAATATGTGTGTGTGAATTTTTTTGTGCGTTTATGAGTTTCTGTGTATGCAAGATGATAAGTAGAATGAGTTAACGAGGGTTGTGTGAATATCCTGTAATAATAGTGGATGTATGAAGAGTGGGAGATGTGATTGTATGGTTCCTCTTCGAATTTAGGTTGTGTGAAGGTTAATCCTTTGTGTTAATCAGACGAGCCGATTACAACTTGAAGAATGAGAACAAAAAGAGAAAGGCAAAGTTCCTATGAACTTTGAAAGGGAGAAGGAACCTACAACAAGATGAAATTATGTGAGTTGATCGATAAGAAGATTGACATTGATAATAAAACCACACAGTGGAATCATGGACTTGGAGCAGGTTAAATCTTGATTGTTGATCATGGTAGAGATCAATGACTGAGATCGATCAACTGGACAGGAAGCACAGTTAATGAAATGAAAGGAGTCGAGAGTATGCTCGGTGTCCAGTGGGCCAGTTAAACCAGAACAGATTGATGAGGGCGTGAGGATGTGTGGAGGAATAGTATCGATTCCTAGTTAGGAGAATGTGTCAGTGCTCGGTTGGAAGAGTAAGCATGATGGACAATGGCCCGATTAAACTAGATCAGAGTAATTCTTTAAAGGTGCATCATCTGGCATCCCGGTGACTGGTGTAACCAGATTGATTAAATAGTATAAAGCATAGTGTTAAGGTTATCTCGGTGGTCGGTTGACTGCAGTTTAACTGAAAAGAAATAGATATGGTTACAAAGTTTTTTTAAGTCACGGTTAAGTAAATTTTTGATAAAGGGGCTTAAGGGGTTTAGAGCCTACCCCATGTATGTTCTTTTTGGTGTATGGATAAGCCCTTGGGCATATGGTCTTGGAGTTTAAGGCTCAATTGTTTGGTGATTAAATGAAGCTACCATCCATCAAAGGAGTTTAAGAAGGTTAACAGAAAATGGAAAATGTAAAATGTCATCTAGTCGCCACGTCTAATGGAAAATGTAGGTGTCATCCTCTTTGACCCTTGACATGTATAATCTCACTATAGCAGTTTTTGAATTTCTAATGGAAACAAGCTATATGTATAGGTATATGCAAGTATCAAACACTATACTTCTTTCTTTTGGTTCATGGTTATGTTATTTTATGTTGGTAGATAGCCCTTTTATCTTATTAGTTTGGTTGTTATTTTCTTTAAGTAGTTTGATTTCTCTTTCCTTCATAGTCTTGTTGTTATTTACCATTAATATCTATAGTTGTAACACTTTTAAGCTTAGGTATTTCATGGTTTAATTATTTTTAGTGTTGATGGATAACCTTTTCATGCCCTTGCAATTATCCAATCCCCTAATTATTTTTCTATTGGCTTTTCGGCAATCAACATTGTTGTGCTTTTGTAGCTTCATGCCCTGTATATCTAGATATTATTTCTCTTACTTCTAACACACTATCATGCTCTAAGTAGATTTATTTTTCATAGTTTAATTCTTTCTTAACATAGTCTTTGTTTCAATATTTTTTAGCTAGATCTTGTATATCCCCCTACGCTCGACATTATCTACTTGTCATGCACAATTTCTTGTTGATATTTCCTTCCTTTCGTATGGCTTAATTTTTATCATGCACCTACATGAGGACTTTATGGTTCTTCACTAGTGTCATTTGCATTTGGGTAATAGAACCTCCATGATGGCATATGTATTGTCGTATGAGAGATTTCCCTCCTTATGTCAAGGCAAGGAATCGTCCAATGACTAATTTATGGGGCATTTCCACGCACCATTACATTTGTGTATTGTTGCATATTTTTAGGAAACAAATACCAAAATATCTTGAAAGTATAAAGAGAAGAAACTCCATGCCTTAGAAATAGATATAAGAATAAACAATAAGCCTCTTCAAGGGGGAATACTCCTTTTACAATACAACAAATGTATAAGAATGAGATGAGATGATTCCAAAACTGGGTCTCCTTATTATTATTATTATTATTATTATTATAGGAGACAAAAGGGTACAATTACAATTAAAGTGTCTAGCTGACAACACTAATATAACAATATAAATATAACTCATTATCTAGTGTTTTACATGTGGCTTTGTCTAGGGTTTAACATGCCCCTCACATTAAAACAAGTGTTGTCCTAAACACTTGAATAATTGTGGGTGTTTATGCATGAATAACTCATCTTCCCATGTCGCATGTTCCACCAGTATGTTCTTCCATTTGATGAGGTACTCAGTTATTGCTCGATTTTACAGTTGCTTGTTTTTGTAAATATTTTCTATTCAACTATGAACAGAATGTACAAAGATGATGTTTTTCCCAAATAGTCCAAATAATATAAGGTTTTCCAAGCATAACCCAAAAAAATCCATGTTCGTTGATTTGCACAAAGAGGGAAACCAGGCCAAGACTAAGACCAAAATTATAACAAGTCGTGACTATAAACAACCAAGAGTCTATGAATCTAAATAACAGGTAAGCTAGAAAATTAGACAAGTGTTGATCAAAAAATTTGACCATCTAGGTTTCCCACTCTTGGAAAAATAAAACAAAAAATTGATATTAGAAGAAATAAATTTTGAATGATTATTAGTTCATAACATAGCCCTCGGTCTCAACTTCATCATGCATTTTACACATTAAAAATATGAGTTTGTATCCTCATGATATCCAAGTTTTTCTCTAACTGCCCAAAACATATTTTTTCCATGTAAAACTCATCTAATTTTGTTGGAAATAAGATTTTCTAAAATTATGCCCATTTTTGGAACCATGTCAATTTTCTTGGAACTATGATTATATTCTTAGAACCATGTTGATTTTCTTGGAACTATGATTATATTCTTGGAACCATGTTCATTTTTTTGGAACCCCACTTATTTTTTCTTGATTCTATTCACAATACTCAAGACTAAGTCTTGACTTAGTCAGATTTTCTTGTGTCTCGGTTATTCATCCCATACATTTTCTTGGTTCTAGTTTTCCATACTTAACATTTACCCTTAATACACTCTTGTGGGGATACCCCTGCATCCTCCTTCACTCCACATCCCCTTACTACCTTCCCCATGCTCTCATAATTAACCATTTTATTATACTTTTTCGGACCTACACTATTCATCCTCCTTACCCCCGCATTCCCTCACCCCATTCCCCCACCCAGATATGTTTTCCCCCACTTCTCCTCTCGTCCTTCTCCTTATTCTTTTACACTTAACCATTCTTCCTAAGTTTTACTTACTCCAACCACATTACGACACATGGAAACAAATTGTATTATGAAACATGGAAACCAATTGTATTATGACATGTGGAAGCTAATTATAATATGAAATGTGGCATCCTATAAGGCTATGAAATGTGGGATATGATTGAGAGCTGACTTGTCACTAACTAGGCGGCGACTAAGCGTTGATTGAGCATCAAAAGTTTTATTAATTCATGAAATTTCCTAAGGTTCGAGCCTCCAAGTCTCCATAGTCTCCATATGCTTCACATCAAGTCTATGTTAAACATTTCAATATATACATTATACTCTCAAAAAACTACAATGAATGTGGGATATAGATTACAAAGAAAAAATTGAATTTTAAATGGAAAATTCGAATTTGAATGGAGGGATAAGATTAACCCATGAGTTGTATGAACGACTGCTAAGCGACGCACTTCTGGAAGTCATAACTTGAGATATGGGGATCAGTTTTGGACAAAATTTACCTTGTTGGAAAAGTAATTAGACAAGAAAGACGATGAAATAGGTTTCAAGAGGAAAAATTGGTCATAACTCTCTCATAAATTGAAAGAACAGTCATCTTTTTTTTCATGGTTTGTTGGTAAATTTGTTTGGAACCTTGACTTTCTGAGGCTATAACTTGAGATTTAGAACTCCAAATCATGCTCAATAAGACTCGTTGGAAATATGGGAATATGAATATTACTTCTAGAGTGGTTTCCATGGCTGAGAAATCAACTATCATGTTCAAAAAATTAAAACACATTTCGCTTTTGTTTAAGTAAGTCAACTTCAAGTTTTGGAATTGAAAATTTATTAAATATATTTTATAAAGGGATAAAGTGGGTCCCACTTGGATGCATGAATTTCAATGACATAAATTCATTAACGAGAATTCAATGAAGCATTAATTAAAAGTGGATTTCTCCAAAAATGAATTGTGTGTAAAATTCTAGAAAGACAAACCCTGACTACTTCAAGAACGTTGAGTGGGGATTTTAAAAAGGAAAGAGAAGGTACCATCAAGACGTTGGAAATAAGAAAATTCTACTGGGGTAAAGATTCTACAAAAATAAAATATCTATCTTTAAAATATTTGGTGGACTAGCCTGTTATAACTTGTCTCTCTACATATTCTTGTTTTTTGTTTCTTTCCATCAAATCTTCCATGAATGTATGTAAAACAAGAAGATTTGGGTCTAAGCAGTTATTTCTCTTGAAATCTTCAGTCATCTTGTAACATTTTAGGTCCAAAGGAGCACATTCCTTATCTGTAAAAAGAAAATGCAATTCATTTTGATTCATGCAATAGTCATTGGGACCTTGTTGAAGTTGTTTCAGTTCCCTTGTTTTTGACATTATTGAACTTATCATACTGGGATATTTTTATAAATTTATCCTGCAAAGAACTATTTGGGGCACTACATTAGTGATTTCTCAGACTTGAGTTGAAAGCATGTGGTTTCAAATGTATTTCCTATGAAAAAACAAATTGAGTTTTAATGAAGTTATCATTTAAAGTTCTTTGAAGACCTGTCCATTTCTTCATCTTGTAAAATTCATAGTAGATTCCAAGTTCAGTTTATCTTACAAAAAAGAAAGAATGTTTGTGAAGGGAGACTCCAAAATCTTGTAGACACAAATATCAGATAACACACTTTATCCCATATTTTCTTTAAATGATCTGATGTATATTTGTATAACTGTACATAAGGGTCGTACATTTGTATATACAAGATTTATTGGAAGATATTTCAGGGTTTTCTCTTTAGCATTCACCCTTTACATTCATTGTAAAACCATACAAATAATCTTCCAACAATTCAACCAAATAGGATTACCACCTCTATAAAAACGAAGGGGGATTCATATCCTCGTTAGGTTGATGTTTGGATATTTACAAATATGAACATCAACAACAAGATAGACTTGAACATATGTACAGTAAAGGACCCATATAGAGTTCGACCAAACAATACCAAGTTCCTTTCATTCATGGAAATGAGGCACCTGAGAAGTAGGTGAGGAGGTGTTGGATTTGAGTCTTGCATCTAGAGAAGACCCAACTTCTAGACATTCCACCACCACATCTTCCCCATAGTCCTCGATCACAACAAGTGGCACCCGATCCGGGGGATTTCACAGTTGTTTGATCCTTGTTTCAAGTATTGTTTTTGGTTCTAGTATGAGTTTACCTTATTCATTAATCTGTCGTAAAATAGTTTGGATTGGGATCTTATCATCGATTACCTTGTCTAAGAAAGAAGCATGGAAGACTATCTCTACACGTGAAGATGGAGGCAACTCCAATTTGTAAGCCATACTTCCAATTGTTTTCAACACCTTATAGGGCCCATAATACTTGGGTACTAATTTATTGTACTTCTTTTGTTTCTTGAGGGACACCTATTTATATGGTTGTATCCTCAAAAATAAATAGTCCCCCACTTCAAATTGTCTTTCACTACAATGTTGATTTTCTTGTTTCATCATATTTTGTGTTATAACCAAGTTATCCTTCAATAGTTTGAGAACCTATTGTTGGTGACATATATGGTCCTCCACTACTTAAACCTTTGCAACCCCTTTCAAGGGTGATGTGATGGATCAGGGATAGTATCCATAAAGTGCCATTGATGGGGATATTTTTTATGAAGTATGTAAGGATGTGTTGTACCACCATTCTGCCAAGGGTAACCACTTGACCCATTATGTTTGTTTATCAAATGAAAATCAATGAAGATACCCTTCGAGAAATTTATTCACAATCTCAGTTGGCCCATCGGATTGAGGATGGTAAGATGGGATGTGAGCCAATTAAGTACCCAAAAAACAAAATAATTCAATCCAAAAATTTCCAGTGATAATTGGATCCATGCACTTAAAATAATCTTGGGGATTCCAAGAAGCTTTTGAATTGTTTTCACGAATGTTGTCGCTAATGTACTTCCTTTAAAGGGATGAGAAAGAGAGAAAAAAAGGGAATATTTTATCAGTCAATCCATTATTACCATGATGACATTCTTTCCTTTAGATTTGGGTAAACCTCTAAAAAAATCCATTGAAACTTCTTCCCAATGTTGACTCGGTATAGCTAATGGTTTTAGGAGACCTGGGGTCTTGATTGTCTCTCCCTTATTTTATGGGCATACCACACATTCAACCACAAAATTTTATACATAATTTTTAACACCTTTCCAGAAAAATATGATGCAGGAGCATCACCATCAATATTCAATGAGGCCAAGTGGAGGACAGCTCAACATCCAACGCGTGCATTGAAATTTGTTTTGGATTCCAAGGAGAGCGCGCCACTTTAATGTTTTGAAAATATTGTAATTAAATGCCCATAAGATTTTGAGGCATGGGCCATTGTAAACAATCTAGGAGATTGTAATTTCTTTAATTCCCAAGGGATTGTACAGATTTGGAGCATCGACTCATATATATATTCTAAATGCTCGTTTATTTGTAATAATCTTACTGGTAGAATGCTTTAATTATGATGTGAAAGCACTAGAGTAGTCGGAAGGAAGGCTCGAGAAGCCCCTCCATGTATAAATGTATGTAATATATGCCCAAAAGAGGCTACTGAAGATTATTGTATTTGTTGTTGAGATCATTGTGATTACTGGGGAGAAAGAGAGAAGTTGTGAGTTGTGGAAACTCTTGTAAATGTTTTCCTGAAGATTGTAATAGAGGAGATTTACTTCACATGTCTGAGTTTTCTTATCTCTGAGTTATTTGGGTAATGTTATGTTATCTATTTTTTGTGTTTATATACATGTGTGTGTATTTCATGGTTGAATGAATGAAACCTTTGATGTTCTGTAAGTTTCAATTGTTTCTCTTCTGAAATCCTTGTGCAACGAGTGCACAGTGGAAATGCAAGGAGTGCAAAGGTAGAGTCATTTACAGACTCGATAGCTCGGAATAGATAGAGTGAATTTTGTAGAGTGAGTGAAAGGAGTGCACATATAATCGTCTAAGTATAAAAAGATCGAAGGATAGACCTGTGCAAGGAATGCACAGGGCCAACACTTAGTGAAGTGTTGAGAGAGTCTCAAGGAGAGCGAGCACAAGGAGTGCGCAAAATATTTTTTCTAAGTATCAAGCTCGGGAGAAATAGTGCAAGTTGTGCGCCAAGGTTCAAATCACTTAGAACAAAAAAGCTTAGGAAGAATAGTGAATGAAGATCTTTGGAGAAAGAATTCATTTTGTTTGGAGGTTGAGAGGACGAGATCCATTCGGGAGACATCATAGTTTTTCACAACCGTCAGATCTAGAGAATGTGTGTAGGTGTTAACCCTTTAAGTCCTTCGGACTTCGTGAATTTGACATTTTTAGGGTGTGTGTTGTGGAGGAGACAAATTTCTCGAGGTCCCGGAGTCTGAAGTTAATCTAGACCATTGGTAGACGGGGGACACGTGTCTACAAATAAACAATTATCTGGAAGTTCGACTATCTAATGAACCTGAAGTCTTGTTGCAAGAGTGTGAAAAACTCTTGAAGATCCAAATCCTGGAGCATATCCTGACCATTGGCATCAGGGCCACATGTCGACAGATTTTTAGTGATTCAAGAATCCAACAGTCCGGAAGAGAAAAGGCGTAAAGTTTTTTGGCTCAAGAAATCCTGAAGGTCGGAGTAGATCTTGACCGTCTATTGAAAGGTACACGTGGATCGTAGATCCAACCCTTAGCTAGTTCGACGTTTGGAGGATTTGAAGTGTTGTACCGTGAAGAGCTCTGAAACCGGAGCCTAGAGTAATCTTAGGAAATTGATTGAAGGAAAATGTCAACCATCCAATTTTCCAGTTTGGAGTTTGATCATTTAGAGGTGTTGCACATTTAGACAAGGAAAACTCTTGAAGCCTGGAGTCCCAAAATTTTCATGAATCATAGATCAAGGCGCGTATTGTGAGTCGTTGATGCCTCTGTTTGGCTATTCACGACTTCGACGTTCGGGAGGATTTTTGTGTGTTGTATTTAGAACTCACGAAGCCCTGATCTCTGAAGTGTCAGATTTCCCTATGGTTAAAGAGCTTGTCCCACAGTTTTGGCCCGAGGTCACATGGATTTCTCCGCTTACGTGATAATACCTTGGCGCACACAAATTTACACATAAGAAAAAGAGAAAAGGAATGTGGTAGAGTATTTTGAGGGTTCAGCAAGAGCCCGAGAGCTAATTCATCTCTCTTAAGTGAACAATCCTTGATTGGGAGGTCGCGTGAACCCTAGGAGTGGTGGGGTTTTGCATCAAGTGGTGTTAGAGAGGGTATTAGGTTCCGTGTGAAAAGAATATTTAGAATCATGCCGTCAAGAAGATGCATGGAGAGACGTGTAGTCAATGCATCCATGGAAGAGGAAATGAGACAACTTCGTGCAAGGTTGGACACCATGGAGACAACAAAAAGAAGAGCACCTGAAGTTGGTGACGTCTGTTAAGCCCTAATATTGGCTCATTACCCCTTAATTGGGGCATATTATATTAGTAATGTTATTTTATTTATGTCAGCTTTAGGTCATTAGTTGTAATTATACCTCCTAGTCTCCTATATATACCCAGGAGACATTTTCATTTTGAATCATCTTGTACTTGAACATTTAAGTGGGGTAAAAGGAGGTTGCCCCATCGTAGAGGCTTATTATTTGAAATTATCTCTTTTTCAAGGCGTTGAGTACTTTTTCTGAGTATTTTCTATGCTATATTGATATTTGGTTCTTAACATATGGTATCAGAGCTCAAGGTCTTGGGGTTTCGCTGCTACATCTGAGACACCTTGGAATTTTCACTATATTTTTTTTCTACAATGTTTTAGAAGGAACAGATTCAAGGATATTTAGTAGACGGATCAAGGTACGTTGGGTTCAAAATTTAGCTCCTGAGGCCTTATACTTTCAGAGATACAGCCTGTACAAGATAGGGTTC
The DNA here is from genome assembly GCA_032191745.1 of Picea mariana. Lineage (NCBI taxonomy): Eukaryota > Viridiplantae > Streptophyta > Pinopsida > Pinales > Pinaceae > Picea > Picea mariana. The sequence continues at coordinate 36,059 of JASDQU010815572.1, forward strand.
TGGAATCATCCTGAACTGAGTCATTTCAGAATTTTTGCTATAACAACTTTTCTGTAATGTTTCAGACCCTGAAATCCAGAGGATATTTACAGAAATTAGTAAGGTATCTGTGGTAAAAAGTTCAGCTTCTAGGTCATCGTAAATTTATAGATACACCCTGTGTAAGATAGGGTATCTGACTAGTCCTATTGACTAGTCTCAAGAAGGTGTTCCAGGTAAAACAATCATAACTTCTTCCTAGAGTATCCAAATTGTGTGGGACTGGTTTCATTGGATCGTGGACAGTCTTTAGTATTTCTGATGTGAGTTTTAGAATTTTATATCAATTATTTTGTGCGGGGCACACTATACAAGTGAGATCTCCTGGAAAGGCCAAAAATCAACAAGTTGTGGGGAAGTTACCGTAAATTTTACTTGGCACATCCAATTTTGATCAGACCTATGGCATTGCAGAGAAGAAATATCAGAGAAATACATAAAAGAAAGTGTCATACCTAGAAGGGTTGAAACTTGGGAGATACAACAGAAGAAATATTGTCTAGCAGAACCACCTCAAAATCAAGGTTCAAAAGTGATACTTGGCCAACATGCCACCCAAAAAGGGGACTTCTACACCAAATAAGCCTCCAGAAAATCCTACTTGGACTCTTGATGAAGGTGAAGAAATGCGTAGGGACATAAATGAACTAAAAAATAAGATGGATTCAATGGAATCTAAGTTGGATACTAAGATGGATTCAATGGAAGCTAAGTTGGATACTAAGATAGATGGTTTAAAAGGGGAGATCATGGAAGTATTAAAAAATTTTGTAACAGAGAAGACACCTGAAAGTCAAAATGCATCCCATGAAATTCATGATGAGGACATAAGGAAGGTGAATCAAGAATGGAGAAACTCTAACTTTGGTTTGAAGACTAACCACATTCCTAAGATTGATATGAGGAAGTTTGATGGCAAGGACCCAATCACATGGATACTTCAAATGGAGCAATTCTTTGATCTCCATAATGTGCCACATACACAAAAGGTACGAATTGCTTCTTTATATTTAGAACCTAATCAATTTGTATGGTATCGATGGCATTGTTCTCGCAAATCACTCGTCACTTGGACAATTTTCACGGAAGAAATGATAGCACACTATGAGGATACAAGGA